>CM060950.1:314167650-314200150 GCA_030765055.1 Mantis religiosa
TTTGGTTTTGATGTCATGTGAGATATTAAAGTAGATATAAATGATAAAGTAAATAGTTTGTTAGAGAGCCTGTTTGCAATGTGAGAGGGTCCTGGTTCGATCTCGTGTGGGGATGGGGATTTTTCTCTTGCCAAAATTATCTCCTATCTTCCCCAAGGGGTAGAAATATGAATGTAAGTGCGAATGTGTATATTTTGGTTTGCACGCGCGTGCGTGCGCGCGCGCGCGTGTGTGTGTGTGTTTGTGTGTGTGTGTGTGTGTGTGTGTGTGTAGTGCCTAAATGTGTGAAACAACACATGAATCCCGAAGAAAAACCAGAAATCCAATGACAAATCCAATATACCTTTCAGTCTACTCCGGTTTCTAAAATTGCTCATTCCATTTTCTTAGTGCTAAAAGATATTCTGCTTATTGTTTCGTCGAGATTCTTAGTATATATTTTTCCGGTAGCATAGCGTGGTATGTAGAGTGCGGTATGCACTATGAACTCAACTTTTAGAAATAAAATAAATGAAGCAAAAGATACGGAGACGACGTTTTAATTCAAACACTATCTCCAATAACGGTGCAATAGTCACAACTGTAACACCTTAATTATGCTGTCGTAGTTGCTATTTATTTTGTAATTATGACATAAGAAGTGTATTAAGTTTACTGAAAAATAAAGCAGACGACAAAACCTGGGTTTTGAATCAAATAGACAGTACCTATACACTAAAGTAAATTATCAACTCACAATCGAAACTGCTTCGTATAGTTTGTCTTCTGCTTTTCTGAACAAAAACATCAATGACGTCATCCTCCAAGCTGGGCTGACATCCTAGAGCAAGCCCGCCTCGGTATCGTAGATGGTAGCGTGTCTGCCTCACGTTCAAGAGGTCCCGAGTTCGAATCTCGGTCAGGACGACTTACCTGGATAAGGTTTTTTCCGGGGTTTTCCAATATCATAATAGATGAATGTTGGGTAACTCTAAGCTCCATGGACCCTGGATTCATTTCAGCATCATTTCACCCATTTCATTCATCGTCCGATATGACTTAACGTTGGAGGACGTAAATGCAAAAAAGTAGATAAATAAATAAATAAATAAATAAAAATAAAAAATGAAAAAATAAATAAAAATAAAAAAATAAAAAATACTCTCTTGATAATGTGTGATTTCGAGATAGATCTTAATCCTTTTTAGGCGCAAAAAGGAACTTTACGCGTGCAGCTTGTTGTAGGTGTTGTCAAATCTCAAATTTGTCAACTAAAAGTTTGAGCAGAACTGAGGAACGACACATTGTTTTTATGTGCTTTTAAGGTTTAATAACGCTGCTTCTTTAATTTCAGTACCATTATGAACTACAAGCAAGTCACATTCTAATCCAAAGAGGCAAAATATAGTACATAATTGTTCTTTAAAATACGGAATACCTATTATGGAACTGTGAAGGATCAAGAAGAGAAACGAAGCTGATTTTTGAGTTCTCAGGAAATTTTTCAAAAGCACATGCCCAACACTGTCATCAATTTTAAAAAATAGTCATCTGTATTGAACGCCCTGTCTTTTACCTTCTGGTAATGCTAGTAGCATGGGGAACCATTTCAGGAGTCGATGTTGACCTTCAACTCTGTTATTGGTCACTTCTTTACAAAGTGATTCGAACGTATATTTATAATTCTGCAGAAAAATGTGGAAGTTAGCTAACATTTACTTTAAGTAGGTTATATCTAGACCACTTGAAACAACACGTCATTGTGTTGAAATATGCTCAAAAACTATCAGAAGAAAATTGAAATCAAAGACTCAATTGTTTTAATAAATCAGTTGCGCACATACTTGATTCTCGGACCCTTTCAAAATATTCGTTGTTAGACATTCATTCAAATAAATCCAGTGTATCAGCATTGTGCTCTTTTATTATGCCAGTAGACGACTTTTGAAATTCCATCGAGTTTGTGATACAAAGTTTTAATTTTAACATATACTACGCTCAAAGCATGAACACTGATGGTTTAGCAAAAAGGGTGCTACTATATGCTGTAAGAGAAATAAAGAAGATTTTCACTTTTCTGATGCCACTAGCTGATTGCAGTAAACAAGATCCAATTTGTGACTACAGCATTGAACAGGCAGCTGATTTAAAATGTTTCACAAGTTGACTTGCAGCCCAGCGTGTTGCCCCAAAGGATGTCTTAGTTATCAATCGGTATAAACATAAAAGTCATTTGATCCACTCAGAACATGTTGCAAAATAGAATCAACATTTCTATCTGAGGTTACATGTGTAAAACCAATGAATCTTTTTTCACTACTTCCCTCGGTTATCACATACCGCAAAGTAATCGAAGTTGACACTTCTGGCTCACATAAAAAGTTTCATCTAATATTACAAAACAAGCGTTTCTTTAGAAACTCTTTACTTAATTCTATTCATCATTACTGCACCGATGCTGGAAATTAAATCGTTCTGCAAATCTGGCCAGTTGGTACGAAAGGCAGTAGACTTTTCCAGGTGCTCTTTAAGAGACATGCCGTATTTCACTAACACACTTATATATTCAATGAAATTTCCTTTGTTAGATGATTCTGCACTCTCATGATGGCCACGAAATGCAAGCCCTTGTTTCGCCAAAAAGCAGACAGTGCGTATTAAATGTGGCAGCATTGCTCTGTTTTGCTTTCTAATTTTCACGTCATGTTATTAAGTGGATAATTTATAATGGTCATAATAAAAATACGTAGTAAATACTTCCACCACCCCAACAACCCCGCCGCCGCCGCCGCCGCCACCGCCACCGTCCCCACCATTACTGCTACTGTCAATGCCCAGTAGAACAGTTACCATCTACTAATATATTACTTACACTAAACACAGTAGCTTCCAAACTATTACTGCGAAATACCTTTACCTCTCGCGTAGTTTTAAGTTAAAGTATAGAAGGTGTTTATTTATGAAGAAAAAACAACAACAGTGTGTTGTTTAATTCCTAAATGTTATTTCTCATTCTGCAGCACTAGTGCAGATTTGTCTCTATTTTGCCCCCTAAAGCAGTCCCAGCGCACTTATAAATGTGTTAAAGTTCAGTTAAAGAATTCCCGAGATGGTAACCTGGTGGAGATCTGCCTCTGTCTAAAGTGTTATACAAAGCAGCGTGTCTATTTCTACAGACATAAAAGTGGAAGAAAAGGATAGAAATTTGTGCCGTACCTGAAAGAAAAATAAAAAGGAGAACTGGCGAGTATATTGCTTCCTAAAACAAGCCTTTCAAAATTTCATTACTCTCTTCCATGCCATTTTGTAAGCACCGTAGTTTTCACGTTTCATAAGACGGCACCTCGAGCGCTGCCTGGTGGCGGTTCTGACAGCTAACGAACAAAAGAAGTGAGCGGCTTGCTTTGTTTTTTTTTTTCCCCTTTCATTACAGCTGAAACACATGTAGACAGACAGCTTGGGGTCTTTTCGCGGCCATGCAAGTAGGTATACTCAAGTTTGAAGAATCCCTTACAAAGTTGTGTGGTAACTGACTTGCCGCTTTTGTCACAATGACAAACCGAACATGTCCCTTGGCAGTGGCGGACTCGGCTTGATTAGATATCCTATCCACTCCTTTCTTTTGGTTACCATTTATTTAAATTAGAGGAAGTAAGGAATTACGCGCTAGGATTTGAAGATTCTCTTCACCATAAATGCAATAATGAATAAAAACGTAGTCTTAGAAAATGGATCGCGGTCGTGTGTGTATGTGTGTGTGCGTGTATGTATGTATGTATGTATGTATGTATGTATGTATGTATGTATGTATGTATGTATGTATGTATGTATGTATGTATGTATGTATGTATGTATGTATGTATGTATGTATGTATGTATGTATGTATGTATGTATGTATGTATGTATGTATGTATGTATGTATGTATGTATGTATGTATGTATGCATGTATGCATGCATGCATGTATGTATGTATGTATGTATGTATGTATGCATGCATGCATGCATGTATGTATGTATGTATGTATGTATGTATGTATGTATGTATGTATGTATGTATGTATGTATGTATGTATGTATGTATGTATGTATGTATGTATGTATGTATGTATGTATGTATGTATGTATTTTTTTTTTTTTTTTTTTTTTTTTTTTTTTTTTTTTATTTTATTGAACTTTAACAGCATGCCCCGTTACGGAGTAACATTACATGCATTTAATTACATAGATACATTATAAATAGTAATCACATTTTGATATTATTTTACAATAGTTTTTAAAATATTAGAATTTAAATGTTCAATTCACGTATTGTTTTAAAATAAAAATTGTTTACAAGTCAATTGAATTAACATATATACAAAAAGCTTTCAAATGTTTATTTATAAGGTTTTGGTTTGACACTGGCCAATTTCCTCCATTCTTGTGTACTTCTTCAATCAACTTGTCCCTCTGATGTTTTGTGTCTCTACATTCATAAATGAGGTGGTTTGCGGTCTGCTGTGGGCTATTGCAGGTGCATTGGGGATCATCTATGATATGAAATCTATACAAGTAAGCTTTAGTTTTTCCATGTCCTGATACCATTGCAGTGAATGTCGCTGTTAATGGTAGTTTTGTCTTAAGACGATCCTTTATCAAAGGGAAGAATGATTTGGTAAGGGCTTCTTTACTTGTACTGCTCCATCTCTGTTGCCACTGTAGATGTCCTGCCCTCTCTATTTCAGTTTTCAAAGAAGATTTTGGTACCTTGTTGTAAATGGTCTTTATTTCGATGTCTTCAGCAGCTGATTTTGCTAATATGTCTGCTAGCACGTTACCAGTAACTCCTGCATGTGCTTTCACCCAACTAAAGTGTATTGTCCACTGATTTCTTTCTAAAGTTCCTAGTCTATTAAGTGTCTCCTCAGGAATATAATTGTGTTTATTGTTGTTTTGTAAGGTGGATAGTGCCACCTGACTATCTGTAAATATGGCTACAGTCTTCTCTTTGTTCAGCGTATTTGCCATGTTTTGTAGCTCTTCAAGTGCTTTCAAAATAGCCAGTTGTTCGGCCTGATTGTTTGAACACCTTCCATGTATGTATGTATGTATGTATGTATGTATGTATGTATGTATGTATGTATGTATGTATGTATGTATGTATGTATGTATGTATGTATGTATGTATGTATGTATGTATGTATGTATGTATGTATGTATGTATGTATGTATGTATGTATGTATGTATGTATGTATGTATGTATGTATGTATGTATGTATGTATGTATGTATGTATGTATGTATGTATGTATGTATGTATGTATGTATGTATGTATGTATGTATGTATGTATGTATGTATGTATGTATGTATGTATGTATGTATGTATGTATGTATGTATGTATGTATGTATGTATGTATGTATGTATGTATGTATGTATGTATGTATGTATGTATGTATGTATGTATGTATGTATGTATTTTTTTAATTTATTGAACTTTAACAGCATGCCCCGTTACAGAGTAACATTACGTGCATTTAATTACATAGATACATTATAAATTGCAATCACATTTTGATATTATTTTACAATAATTTTTTAAATATTAGAATTTAAATGTTCAATTCACATATTGTTTTAAAATAAAAATTGTTTACAAGCCAATTGAATTAACATATATACAAAAAGCTTTCAAATGTTTATTTATAAGGTTTTGGTTTGACACTGGCCAATTTCCTCCATTGTTGTGTACTTCTTCAATCAACTTGTCCCTCTGATGCCTTGTGTCTCTACATTCATAAATAAGGTGGTTTGCGGTCTGCTGTGGGCTATTGCACGTGCATTGGGGATCATCTATGATATGAAATCTATACAAGTAAGCTTTAGTTTTTCCATGTCCTGATACCATTGCAGTGAATGTCGCTGTTAATTGTAGTTTTGTCTTAAGACGATCCTTTATCAAGGGGAAGAATGATTTGGTAAGGGCTCCTTTACTTGAACTGCTCCATCTCTGTTGCCACTGTAGATGTCCTGCCCTCTCTATTTCAGTTTTAAAAGTAGATTTTGGTACCTTGTTGTAAATAGTCTTTATTTCGATGTCTTCAGCAGCTGATTTTGCTAATATGTCCGCTAGCACGTTGCCTGCATGTGCTTTCACCCAACTAAAGTGTATTGTCCACTGATTTCTTTCTAAAGTTCCTAGTCTATTAAGTGTCTCCTCAGGAATATAATTGTGTTTATTGTTGTTTTGTAAGGTGGATAGTGCCACTTGACTATCTGTAAATATGGCTACAGTCTTCTCTTTGTTCAGCGTATTTGCCATGTTTTGTAGCTCTTCAAGCGCTTTCAAAATAGCCAGTTGTTCGGCCAGATTGTTTGAACACCTTCCATCCAGCCTGAATTGCAGTTGTCGAATTACAATATTGTGCTTGTACAGAACTACAGCAGCCCCGACTTTTTCATCTGATTTACTCCCATCCGTAAAAATTTAAAAGACGTATATGTATGTATGTATGTATGTATGTATGTATGTATGTATGTATGTATGTATGTATGTATGTATGTATGTATGTATGTATGTATGTATGTATGTATGTATGTATGTATGTATGTATGTATGTATGTATGTATGTATGTATGTATGTATGTATGTATGTATGTATGTATGTATGTATGTATGTATGTATGTATGTATGTATGTATGTATGTATGTATGTATGTATGTATGTATGTATGTATGTATGTATGTATGTATGTATGTATGTATGTATGTATGTATGTATGTATGTATGTATGTATGTATGTATGTATGTATGTATGTATGTATGTATGTATGTATGTATGTATGTATGTATGTATGTATGTATGTATGTATGTATGTATGTATGTATGTATGTATGTATGTATGTATGTATGTATGTATGTATGTATGTATGTATGTATGTATGTATGTATGTATGTATGTATGTATGTATGTATGTATGTATGTATGTATGTATGTATGTATGTATGTATGTATGTATGTATGTATGTATGTATGTATGTATGTATGTATGTATGTATGTATGTATGTATTTTTTTTTTTTTTTTTTTTTTTATTTTATTGAACTTTAACAGCATGCCCCGTTACGGAGTAACATTACATGCATTTAATTACATAGATACATTATAAATAGTAATCACATTTTGATATTATTTTACAATAGTTTTTTAAATATTAGAATTTAAATGTTCAATTCACGTATTGTTTTAAAATAAAAATTGTTTACAAGTCAATTGAATTAACATATATACAAAAAGCTTTCAAATGTTTATTTATAAGGTTTTGGTTTGACACTGGCCAATTTCCTCCATTCTTGTGTACTTCTTCAATCAACTTGTCCCTCTGATGTTTTGTGTCTCTACATTCATAAATGAGGTGGTTTGCGGTCTGCTGTGGGCTATTGCAGGTGCATTGGGGATCATCTATGATATGAAATCTATACAAGTAAGCTTTAGTTTTTCCATGTCCTGATACCATTGCAGTGAATGTCGCTGTTAATGGTAGTTTTGTCTTAAGACGATCCTTTATCAAAGGGAAGAATGATTTGGTAAGGGCTCCTTTACTTGTACTGCTCCATCTCTGTTGCCACTGTAGATGTCCTGCCCTCTCTATTTCAGTTTTCAAAGAAGATTTTGGTACCTTGTTGTAAATAGTCTTTATTTCGATGTCTTCAGCAGCTGATTTTGCTAATATGTCTGCTAGCACGTTACCAGTAACTCCTGCATGTGCTTTCACCCAACTAAAGTGTATTGTCCACTGATTTCTTTCTAAAGTTCCTAGTCTATTAAGTGTCTCCTCAGGAATATAATTGTGTTTATTGTTGTTTTGTAAGGTGGATAGTGCCACCTGACTATCTGTAAATATGGCTACAGTCTTCTCTTTGTTCAGCGTATTTGCCATGTTTTGTAGCTCTTCAAGTGCTTTCAAAATAGCCAGTTGTTCGGCCTGATTGTTTGAACACCTTCCATCCAGCCTGAATTGCAGTTGTCGAATTACAGTATTGTGCTTGTACAGAACTACAGCAGCCCCGACTTTTTCATCTGATTTACTCCCATCCGTAAAAATTTGAAAGACGTATGCCCCATCATCCTCAACTGCTTTTATATGAGGTCGTTCTGCTGGATGGTTCCAGACGCTTGGTGGTAGGGGTGCATCATAGTCACGTTCACTGTGTATATCATTATACAGTTTTATTTTGCCTTGTATTGTTATACCAATTGGCTGGATGCCGGCAATAACACAAGATGCATCATAAGAAATTGTCCTATATGCCTTCGTCATTTTTATATTGAACAATCTCTGAATCCTCTCGAATTTTTTAATGCTTTTCTAGGGCAAATCCCCACACAGGAGCACCATAAGTTAAAATAGGTTCTATTGCGCCTTTATAAATAGTTTCTAGCGCCTTATTTCCCAGTCCCCAAGTGAGTTTTGCGCACTTGGAGAGATTATGCAGAAGTCGTAGTGCTTTGTCATGTACTTGATCTATGTGGTGATCAAAGCTAAACTTCCTATCAATGTAAATACCAAGATATTTAATAACATCCACTTGTTCCAGAGTTTTATTGTTCAGATATATGCTGATTGCTTCATTATGATTAGTTTTCTTCTTTGATATTACCAAAACTTTTGATTTTGAGTCGTTAAACTGGATTTTATTTTCTTTAGCCCATAACTCAATTTTCTTTATGTCCTGATTTGAAAAATTTTCAGCATCTAGTATACTTTTTCCTTTTGTCATGACAAGTAAATCATCAGCAAATGCTATTACCTCTGTCCGCGTTGTAAATTCCAATTTTAGCAAAGAGTTATATAGTATATTCCAAAGTCCAGGCCCACAACAAGATCCTTGCGGACAGCCTCGCTGGACCTGTACTTCAGTCCTGAATTCATTCGTAGAGAGAGTTGCTTTCCTATTTTTAAAATAATCCTTTGTAAGTTGGTACAAATTTCTTGGGCACTTCATCTCTCTTAAGTTATTTAAGACACTAGGCCACCAACATGCATCAAAAGCTCCTTTCACGTCCAAACTCACCAAAACAACATAACCAAAAGATTTTAGCTCATCTTCAATGAATACCTTCAGCGCCATTGCTGCATCTGTCGTGCTTTTCTGAGCTTTAAATCCAAATTGTCTTGTACTGTAAAGGTTTCTCGTGTTAATATGATATTCAATCCTATTTATCATTAACTTTTCTAAAACTTTACAGCATATGTTCAACAAGCTGATTGGTCGATATTTTGTTATCGTTACACTATCTTCTTTGCCTGGCTTTACTATAGGAACTATAGATGAACGCTTCCATCTTTCTGGAAAAATTCCTTCCATAAGACATTGATTATATATTGCTGTAAAGAAATATGGGAACATTTTAAAAGCATTTAACAGAATATCACTAGATATTCCATCTTCTCCCGGTGACTTTTTTGGATTGAAATTTTTTAATACAACCCAAATTTCATTAGGTGTAAATTCCTTGTCATCTGGGGTACTAATTACTTCCTCTGCAAGCCTCCTTAGGTCTTTTTGTCGTTCAGTATCATCTTGTACCCTATCCTCCGGAATGAAGTTCTCCAGCATATACTTTAATGTGCTTGGTATATCTTCAGTGTAGGTTCCATCTTCTCTTTGCAATGTAGTAAGTGAATTCTGATATCTTATTTTATTGGCTGCGATCTTATAGACTACAGTCCAAGGATTAGTCCCATCAGTTACATTACAAAATTCCCTCCAGGATTTAAACTTTTCGTCATTTATTTTCCTTTGGTATTGCCGATTACCTTCCAAGTACTGATTCCTTCTTTCTTCTCTTAACTGCTCATTATTAATAGTTCGTTGATATCGTCGTCTTAATGCATTTACCTTTTTCCTCAATATGGTTAGTTCAATGGTCCACCAGGGAACTGATTTGCCTTTAATTGCCTGCTTCTTACCCCTGCTTACTCTAAACGCTTCCCTGCATGCAGCTTCCATACTATTGTAGAACATTTCAATTGTATATTCAACATTATTTTCTTTTACTTTATGGGCGAGCTGTTCATCCACACTCTGTCCATTGCCCAGACAATTAAAATTTTTGGTCAGCTTTCGTGGCAACGTTTCCTCAAATGTCTTATAATTTTCTGGTCTAGTTATATATTTAATTCCCTTTAATGTACGAGTTTGGGTTTTGATTGCATTTCCTATTGTGAACGATATTATCTTATGATCAGAGCAGCTTTCTTGCTCTCCAACGGTCCATTCCCTTACATCTCTAAGGAGTTTGTCATTAACGATAGTCAAATCGACCCAACTCCTTCCAGTTTGGGATTCAAAAGTTGGCAAGCCGTTGTTTTCATTCATGATATGTAAATTTGTTGCTGTAATGAATTCTTCAAATATTCTACCACGCTGATTAGTTATTATATCATGCCAAAGTTTGTTTCTGGCGTTACTATCTGCTAGTATTATCAGACCCTTTCCTTTAATATGCTGGAGAATATTTTCAATCTTGTTAATGTCATCTTCTATATTCAAGTGCCCATCAAAGTACATACAAGCTGCAAAAAATGTTTTCTTATTATATACAACCTGTATAACGACACAATCTCTGTCGGAAAGCTGACCAATGGTAGTTACGTCAATATTTTTGTTGTTTATAAATATTGCTGCTCGTTTACCCGTAGTACCAACTGTATATATTCTAAAATGTAATGGTACACCTGCTGGTTTATTGTTAATCAAGTAGGGCTCCTGAATAAATACTATATCTATAGCTTTTCCATTCACAAGCTGTACCAAATTAGCAGTCGCAATCCTTGAATGTTTCAAGTTAACCTGAAAACATGTTAATCTGTATCTATCCATTTTAATAGTCGGTATTGTCTTTTAGCCGCCTAAGTGTTGCTTGATAACAGGAGCAATTCGTATCCAGTGCAGAATGATTTTCTGACACTTTGTTGTCTCTGTTATATTTATTATACGTTACACAATTAATGCATTTATATGCAGCTCTGTTAGCAGTACATTCCTTTAGAGCATGCTTCTCTGCGCAATTTGGACATGTTTGCTGTCCTTTACAGTCCTGCGCACGTTGATTATATTTACAGCAATTGAAGCAACGCCCAGCCTTGACATAATCATCCCAGTTACACATATTCCATCCTATTTTTAATCTTTTGCCAAGTATTTCCCTCCGTACAGTTGAAGTGACTTCAACAACCAAATTCAAATTCTTTTTCCTATCATGAAAGGAAAATTTAGGCTGAATCTCTGTGCTGAAATTCTCCAGCTCTGTATTTTGTGCTATTAAAACCTCCACAGCATTCTCCGTTGTTATCTCATCTGGTATATTGAAAATAATTATTCTTGGATTTCTTTTCTTCGAGACGGTAGCCTCAAGCTCCTCTCCACACTTATTATTAATATTGTTGCAAATAGTATCTACTTCAGCTTTATTGTTCGATTGTATTAGAACTTGTCCGTTCCTCAATGCCTTTACAGACTGAACACCAACCTTCATCTCTACAGGATTAACCTTAGTTTTCACCAGTGTCTTTATATATTCCACACTTTGATTATTCTTGCTCCGAACAAGCAGTTTAAAGCACTTAGAGTCCCCTGTACTTGCAGCGCCAGTCAACACCGAAGCATAACTCCTTTCTACCCCAAATTGCTCCACAACCCGTTCGGAAGATATCACCCCAGGTGTCACTTGTGATGCTATTCTCGCTCTCTTGCCAACACTCAACTGTTCCTGATAGTTCTGCACTGCCATTTGTAAACTTTCGGTTTCATTTTCCTTCTGATTCACGATGTCTTTCATTTTTGTAAAATATTTACGTAAACTACTTACCGACTTCACAATATCCTGCTTCAAATCTTGACGCAAGTTTTTACTAGCCTCCGTAACATTTAAGAGCATTCTAAAGGCACTCTCAATACCCTCACTAACTTCATCCACCATTTTGAAATCTCTTGTTTATTATTCCTTGTTAACTCAAACGAAACATTCCAATTAAGATATAACTTTGTATTTCTCGATTTAGTCGTGCGGTTCACGGCTTCCTGAATACTAGTTTCTATGCTTCTCAATCCATGAACAATGCCTGAGTCCGTCAATTGCCTTAAAACTCTGTAACTCAGCAATGCCCGGTTCAACTAACACGCCCACAAAGAAACAGCCTCACAAAAAACATTATGAAATGCCGAACACAAACAAGTACTTGAAAGTCACGCCACTAACACCGAATAATCAAGAGCACACACACTCGCATTCTTCCTCCACGAATATCACGGCCTCCTTATGTATGTATGTATGTATGTATGTATGTATGTATGTATGTATGTATGTATGTATGTATGTATGTATGTATGTATGTATGTATGTATGTATGTATGTATGTATGTATGTATGTATGTATGTATGTATGTATGCATGTATGTATGTATGTATGTATGTATGTATGTATGTATGTATGTATGTATGTATGTATGTATGTATGTATGTATGTATGTATGTATGTATGTATGTATGTATGTATGTATGTATGTATGTATGTATGTATGTATGTATGTATGTATGTATGTATGTATGTATGTATGTATGTATGTATGTATGTATGTATGTATGTATGTATGTATGTATGTATGTATGTATGTATGTATGTATGTATGTATGTATGTATGTATTTTTTTTATTAAAATATAGCTACATGCCCCGTTACCTTGGTTACATTACATGTATTATTTACATATTGTTTTACATTTGTGATTATTACAGTTTGTTTAGCAACAATTACAATAGGTTTTGCTTCTTTTTTTGTACAATTATATTATAACTATAACTTATTAACTAATTATGCTACTAGTTATACCTATATTTAAATGTCAAGGGATGTAATGAATTTGTTAAAACTTCTAAAATATTGTGAAATTAATATTTGATTATTAACTGGTCAAGTACCTCCTTCTAATGTTATTTCTTGGATGAGAATTGACCTTTGTCGTTCCGTGTTAATACATTCATAAATTAGATGATTAACTGTCTGCTCTGCTCTGTTGCATGTACATGTCGGATCGTCTATGATATTAAATCGGTGTAAATATGACCTCGTTTTTCCGTGTCCTGTGATCATGGCTGTCATTTTCGGTGTTACTGTAAGTTTTAATTTTAATCTGTCTTGAATTGAAGGGAAGTATGATTTCGTGACCGCTCCTTTTGTGGTGCTAGTCCATCTGGTTTGCCATTCTTCTATTGATGACACTGTGATTCCTGATTTAATAGTAGTATGTATGTATGTATGTATGTATGTATGTATTTATGTATGTATGTATGTATGTATGTATGTATGTATGTATGTATGTATGTATGTATGTATGTATGTATGTATGTATGTATGTATGTATGTATGTATGTATGTATGTATGTATGTATGTATGTATGTATGTATGTATGTATGTATGTATGTATGTATGTATGTATGTATGTATGTATGTATGTATGTATGTATGTATGTATGTATGTATGTATGTATGTATGTATTGTATGTATGTATGTATTGTATGTATGTATGTATGTATGTATGTATGTATGTATGTATGTATGTATGTATGTATGTATGTATGTATGTATGTATGTATGTATGTATGTATGTATGTATGTATGTATGTATGTATGTATGTATGTATGTATGTATGTATGTATGTATGTATGTATGTATGTATGTATGTATGTATGTATGTATGTATGTATGTATGTATGTATGTATGTATGTATGTATGTATGTATGTGTATGTATGTATGTATGTATGTATGTATGTATGTATGTCTGTATGTATGTATGTCTGTATGTATGTATGTATGTATGTATGTATGTATGAATGTATGTATGTATATGGATGTATGTATGTATATGTATGTATGTATGTATGTATGTATGTATGTATGTATGTATGTATGTATGTATGTATGTATGTATGTATGTATGTATGTATGTATGTATGTATGTATGTATGTATGTATGTATGTATGTATGTATGTATGTATGTATGTATGTATGTATGTATGTATGTATGTATGTATGTATGTATGTATGTATGTATGTATGTATGTATGTATGTATGTATGTATGTATGTATGTATGTATGTATGTATGTATGTATGTATGTATGTATGTATGTATGTATGTATGTATGTATGTATGTATGTATGTATGTATGTATGTATGTATGTATGTATGTATGTATGTGTGTATGTATGTGTGTATTTATGTATGTATGAATGTATGTATGTATATGTATGTATATGTATGTATGTATACATGTATATGGATGTATGCATGTGTTACTCCAGAGAGCATTCCTTGCCACTTAAAACCTTTAGTTTTTAATTTCTCTACAAAGTACATGGTGGAGAAGCTATTGCATTGCAATCGACATATTCGTTAGGAACATTTCGCTCGAAATAAACGACTTCAGGTTCCTGAATACAAAATTCTTTTAGCAGAAGCTCTGTGTATCCGACGCGCGCTCGAATGTGTGTGTGTGTGTGTGTGTGTGTGTGTGTGTGTGTGTGTGTGTGTGTGTGGGTGGGTGGGTGTATGAGAGAGACAGACAGAGAGAGAGAGAGTGCATGGTTCTGTGAACAGCATAAAATAAGAACTAAAAATCAGTTAAATATCAAACTAACTACCTTGCAAGAATGCAACACGAGGATTTTCACAAGAATTTTACACCCAAAGTTACTTTTAGATTGAAATGTTTTTGAAACCGTTGATTTTCTCATAATTGGCCTGAACGAATTTGGTTATGATATCATGTTTAACAGTTTTCATGAAAATGAAATGTATATCTTTCATTTATTTGAAACAGCCTCTAAAGTTTCCTTCATTCGAAATGGCCTTTTGGATAACTGTTAAACTATAAGAAATATCTACTCAAAGTATTAGGACACTGAAAACTGTAGGTCTCTTAGCAGACGTTTTGTATCAAATACTTAAATTTTTTGGAGTGTAGCCACTTTCGAGCTATTCGCTGATATGTTGAGATTTATTACAATTTTAAAATACCTCCCTATAGTTTTCTAAAATTTGAAGTCGTTATTCGTTATTTCCCCACCCCCTCTATTATTGATGCACATAGAGGGACATTTCAAAGCTCTCTCTTAGAGAACAGCTATTAAAAGAAATTTCTTTCACTTACGTCCACTGTATTCCCATATAAGTATATTCCCATTGTATCTACATGGTAATGTGCCATGAAAGCATTTCTACATATATTTATCTCGGTTAACGTGAACTAGATAGAATAATTAGCATTAATAAGAATAGTATCTTCAACAATGGGTGGGGAACATCTTGTGAATGATTTAAGATGCAGAATAGAAGCCCAAATAACAGTACACTTTATGTGTTCTCCTATTTTTATGTTGTTCATTTCTTTAATTTTAATATTCCTTGTAAATTGCACTAATGGTTATTTTTTCTATGTGTCATTTACAAAGTAATATTACACAATTTAAGGAAAGCAAAGATTTGGCATGATAACTGAAACCGAGATGAAACTGCATTTTGATATGAGAAAGAGAAAATGACGAAGTAATCAATATTTTTACAGAAATTCCAAAGTGACGTCCCGTTTTAGGAGTTTATATATTTTCTTTTTCACCAGTTTAAAATTATATGACGATGAACATTGTCACGCAATGTATAAAATGGTGCACTGTTACATACGTATAAAATAATGTTCTCAACATTAGCCATTATATATATAAACCGAGTATTTAGTTCATATTGTGATTGCATATACCATACAGGCAGCGATAGTTAGACATGCAATGACATGGAGGAGAAATGTGGGTGAGCAACAAACAGGAATTTAGACAAAGTGAGGATACCAGTTTCCAAAGGAATTCTTGGGATAGATGTACGGCCAAATGTGGAGCAATGAAGGAATTTGGGGCACGTAGTGAGACGATAGAGTGCAAAATCAGAGCAGTTAAATGCCTGACGAAATTCATTCATGGAGGCCAAGGAAAACCGGAGAGGAAATTCGACATGATCATCAGAATTAAGGAATTGTTTGGAAGTCATAGGAATCAGCTATATTTAGATAGCGGGTCAGCTTATTTGTCGGAGTGTGTGGAGAAGGGTTAAGAACCCCATTTGTGATACAGGTATTGAGCCCGAACAGGTATTCTGCACTAGTAATTAACATTGAGTAATAAGATATGCAAGCGCATTACGACAAATAACAACAAACAATGATAAAGGAAATTTGAGGGATCCGAGCAATTTTAAGAACTTTACATAAGAAGTATGGAAAGGTAGAGTCAGACTGAAAAATTCAATGCTATATTCGGGATTTGAACCACGGATCTTCCGGTCTCCGTCCGGCTACTCTTAACCATTGAGTTACCATGGCGAACGTGTCAGCCCAACTTATCCCTTTAACGGGAAAAACAGGAGTCAGAGAATTTAATGTCAGGCTGGCACGTTGGGCATAGTAGCTCAATAGTTATGAGCAGCAGGACGGAGACCGGAAGATCCGTGGTTCAAATCCCGGCTATGACATTGAATTTTTCAGTCTGACTACCCTTCCATGCTTCTTTCTATATAATGCTAGTGTGAAAGAACAATTAATTTCCATTTACATGATAAGATTGTAATAATTTAAATAATTGATCAGTAATTCCTACTTAAACTTCAAGTGATACTTTGTATGTGAATTGTAACTGGGAAACGAAGGATGAGGGAATGCGATTAAAACCTCAGGCCGGGATCAGCGAAGTCCAAGTGTTCCAGTGTTCTAAATCAATCCAAATGCATATAGATTTGGGTTGCTGATAACTAGCGAGCCACTGTATTGATGTGTTGGTGGGGGAAAATAAGTATTTAGGGGTGGATATAATAAATAGCAAACCAACAATATTGTGTGAATGAAATAACCAAGTAATGTCTTAGCATATAAAAAGAAAATCCTAAACCATGAGGCGTATCGTAATGAAATAAAAAAGTATGCGTCGACTCGCTTTAAGCATTCAACAGCCAATACTCAAGAGTTAGGTCCGCATCTCTTACGTACTCTGTTGATCCGCGGCCTAAAGTGTTCTTCAACCATTTCTCCATTGGAAGTATAATAGTGTCCGAAATAGGCAAATCTGTCTTCGTGAAATGCGACGCTTGCATGGCGTCATTGTTTTAGATTTCTCTTGACTGCAACAAACAATACTTTAGCGGTAAAAGACAGTGAAAATATCATTCCTTTAAACTCACTATAATATCCAACTACACTAGACGAGTTAGCGCGAGGTCAAAATCAATGATACACAACGTTACACAACCGTTACAGCGATGTCAGAAAAAGAAGGGAGAAATAAAGCTTAATGTACAAAAACTTAAGAGTATGAATGAAAATAAATTATGATACACAGAGACCGTCTTGTAATTGTAGAACAAGAGATTTTGCTTGCCTTATCAGTGAAAAGAAGCAGAAATGTTATCCGCTGATTGCAAGGTACTACTTCATTTTATATGCCCTAGGGACAAAATAAACAAGCCAAAGGGAAATTCCAGACCATACTTATTACATCACAATCATTGAAATGCTTTATAGCTGATGCAGTTTTCTCTCTTTGAGGTAAGGGGCTGCACACATTTCATTAGAAGAATAGAGTTGGAGCATGTTTAGCAGCCGGTAATAACCTGTTATTGCCATCTATTCCATGATTCAACGCGACCAGTAACTGTTAAGCCGTTGGCTATTACAATCGATTGTTTCTCGGCAATGCAACATAGATACGCTATATCGATGTCTCTCCTTAATGGAGTTTCTTTGAACGCAACACAACACAAAACGAAACCGACAATTTAGTGCCGGCAATATAAATCAAGATGGACCTTGATTTACTTCGGCCCAGTTTATTACTTTATTTCAACCGTTCTGTATCGCACAATACATTTAATGCACTGGTGGACGAATTTACTGCAATGCCAAGCTTACTGTTTGCCTGCAAAGTATATTTATTTCCTTTTCCTAAAAATATATCTAAGCCCTTATTCACTACCTGCATGAACCTAATTTCTGTATATTTTGTTTCTGTATTGAGGTTCGTTTTTGTAGTATGCTTTACATTATATTCATAAGTGATTCGTAATGTCAAAAAATTTTATTTAAATTATTTTTGAAAATGTTTGAATGCATCATAATAAATACTTTCAATGTTAGAATATTTTCGGATCTTTTTATATCTGTGACACGACCGTGGTCACTGAAATTTCTTTATATCCTTATTCACGAATTCCTGTGAAATTGGTTACCCATTAGGATATGACGATTCCAATTGAGAGTTATATCCATCCGTCCTAATGCTGGAATGCTGTATAAAGCCTGGAGGTTTCTGGTGCGTGCCCACCGGTAAAGGGTGTTACGGCAGGTAGGGTTTTTATTTTAGGGATTTGTAGGATTGTATATTAGTTTGAAATTTGGATTATGAGGTAACATTAGTTCTTTGGGGTGTACAGAGTTATCTATACCTCCACATATGAATTTGTAGACATACTCCTCCTGAACAGAAACAAGATATGTTATATGATAAATCTTATACGTGAGATATTTTGAAAATCTCATGTATTTTCTAATAGATTTCCTGAGAAACAATAGTTATTTATCTTAATATAATATGAAAATACAACATAACGGATATAGAAAGCTCTGTGAATGTACATAGATTTTTATGCTTTTTGTTATTCATGTTCTAACCTAACAGATTCTAAACAAACGAGTTGGGCATTGTTGCGTTTTCTTTCCCTCTTAACAAGTACGTCGATATAATTTGTACCTGGTTCAGAGACGTCGATATGGGATAACGGAATTCAAGAAAATCTTGTAAACAACTTACTAGGGAAATAACCCAATTAGATAAGTCCGATTTTTTATAAATAGCCATAGTGGCTGAAAAGGGAACCTTTATATTAAATTGAACCGGCTGCAAACCTCATTATTTGACAGATCTATTGTAATTTCCATTTTTATCAGCATTTCCTCCGGAAATATTTCAGTCTTTTCCAGAGATTAAAAGAGATATGCTGACAACGCTGCAAGGTTTGCTGACCCATGGTAGCGTATGGTTTTCACTTCGAAAACCAGTTAGAAGATACCTCATAAATACCTTTCCCTTCACTTTCACATTGGCGTGTCTCATTAAAGTAAAAAACCAATGTTTCACACTTATTGACTCCTAATATAATATCATTCTAAACTGTCAACGAGGTATTCTGTAACCAAAACTGTTAACCTTTTTATCAACACGTTGATTCTTCACACATTCTCGAACATCAAAGATCTAATTTGGAACACAAATTATTTGTTTCTTCTTTCACGGATGGTTGAAATAAAATAAAGTTATACTTTATACTATATGCATAAAAAGTTCCGTTACACCCGACGTACACAGACATTTATTTGATAAAAATAAGGTGAAACTTCTTTCGGTGGTTATTTTCAGCTACAGCGAGGATATCGTGATTCGATGTTGATACTATCATGGTATACTGCCTGGCTATTATGTACTTGGGACCGTCTTTAAATTATTTTAAAAATTTTATATTCTGTCTAATTAAACATTGTGACTTTGTGGGTTCGTGAAATAAAAAGTCCCGGTTACAAAAAAAAATGCACTTTATTTCCGTAGAAATACGTTACGTACACATACACAATATAACATACAAAGTCAACAAACAAAGCTGCATACCCGCACGCATTCAATTACCGACTGACTCATCTTTGGCGGGCCGGCTGCCTTTTTATAATTTACTAACATTCCAGAAATTTCTCAAACAATCGAGAGCCGGCCAGAACAAAGGCGAACTCTAGAGAAGTCCGTCTCTTTGATCTCGTTGCCCGCAACGCCTCCAATCAAGAATGGCCTGGCGACACTGCTACCTCCTCAAGGCTGGTCGTCACGAACAGCACTATCGTAACGGGCCAGACGATCCAGGTGTACTACCAACATCTTCCCTCGGGGTACCTTCTGGATTCGGTAGACCATGTCATTAATCCTCTTCACCACCCGGTACATTCCTCGCCATGGCTGCTGGAGCTTCGGGCATCGTTCCTTGGTCCGGACAGGGCGATACAACCAGACTAGATCACCATGCTGGAACCATTGGCGGTTGGCTTGCCTGTCGTATCGGGTTTTCATGCGGTTGCTCGCATTCTGGTTGTTTTGACGAGCCATCTTATGCATGTCGTGGAGTTGGTCCACTAGGTTCTCCACATAATCAGTTGCTGGCTGTTTAGCGTTCGGGGAGCTTCCAAAAGCCAGATCACGTATCTCTCGGCCGAACATTAAGCTGGCTGGGGTCATCCCAGTGGTGTCGTGTGTAGACGAGCGGTAGGCCAACAAGAACAGTGGCACCTTGAAGTCCCAGTCTCGTTGATGGCTGGCCACGACCTTCCCCAGGTGCTGCTCTAAGGTCTTGATGTATCTCACCACCTTACCATCTGACTGGGGATGTAGGGGTGTTGTGCGGGTCTTGTTCACCCCAAGCCATTCTAGTGCCTTCTTCATCATGTTTGACTCAAAATAAATCGCCTCATCGCTGTGGAGCTCTAACGGCACCCCAGATTAGCAGAACTTGCTCCAAAAGCCAGTCTGTGATTATCCTTGCCTCCTGGTTCGGGATGGCATACACCTCCGGCCACTTGGTGAAGTAGTCCACTACCAGCACCAGGCACTTGTTGCCACGTTCGGACACTGGGAATGGTCCATCTATGTCGACGGCGATCATTTCGAATGGCACTCCGACGTTGTACTGCTGCATGCAACTCCGGCTCCTAGTCTGGGGTCCGCGACTCGCCGCGCACGCATAACATTGAGGGCACTATCTCTCAGCGTCTGCTCGGAAACTCAAACAGTAGTAGCGCTGTCGGAGTCTGTTCAGTGTGCTCCCAGGTGTCCTCCTGAAGTACCGGCATGCACTTCCTCCAAGACTTCCGAGACCTTGTTTCGAGGAAGTACCAACTGTTCTCTCTGCGTCTTCGCATCAGGCGATTCCCATACCCGGAACAGCACGACCTCTCTTGTAGTCAGTGAGTCCCATTGGACCCAGTACGACTTGCAGGTGGCGCTCTTTGGTGCGATGTCCTCCCAGGTTGGTCTTGTCTCTGCCCCCATTTCTCTCTAGAGTGTCCTTTAGTCTGCGTCCGGCAGCTGCTCCCTCGTCAGACCTGCGCTATCCCAGCCATCCGCAGGAACTGCCGTGACCACTCGGAGAGCTGCGGCACTCTCCTTCTCTTCCACTCATGTGCATTGGCCGCACTCCTCTGGGCAGGGTCCTCAAGACAGCGTCTGTGTTAAAGTGGCTCTTCCCTCTGCGATGTTCAGAGGTGAAGTGGCACTTCTGCAGCCTCTGTACCCAGCGTGCTGTCTTGCCTTCCAAGTTTCTAAAGCTCAGTAGCCATGTTAGGGCTGATTGGTCAGTCCTCAGGTGGAATGGCTGACCATACAGGTACTTATGGAAGTGCTCCAATGTCTTTACTACCGCCAGTAACTCTCGGCGAATGAAGCAGTAGTTCTTAACTGCCTTGGATAGCGTCTTGCTGTAGTAGGCTATTACCCGCTCCTGGCCGTCCTGGATTTGCGATAGGACGCCTCCAATACAATGATCGCTGGCGTCAGTGTCCACGATGAAGGCGCCGCCTGGTTGTGGAAATCTCAAAATTAGAGCACTGCCTATGGTCTTCTTCAGGTGCTGGAAAGTGCTTCGGGCGTCATCCGTCCACACGTAAGGTCGGTGTTCCTCTGTCAGGCGGGTGAGGTGTTTGACGATGTTGTAGAACCCCCTTTATGAAGCGACGGTAACAACTGCACAGCGCTAGGAAACTGTGCAATTCTCTCTTATCCTATGGCCAAGCTCAATCTCTCACGGCCTGTGTCTTTTCCAGGTCTGTGGCCACTCCGATTGGTGAGACTATGTGTCCCAAGTTATTCCCCTCCTTGCGGAAGAGCTGGCACTTATTTGCATTTAGCACAAATTGGTCGCCTGCAGACTCTTTAGCACCTTACTCAGATTCTCGAGATGGTCTTCGAAAGTCTTACCGACGATGATGATGTCGTCCAGGTATAGCAGGCAGGCGTCATAAGTCAGCACTCTAATCAATGATTCTATTAGGCGTTGGAAGGTAGCTGGTACGTTGCAGAGGCCAAAGGGCATAACGGTGAACTGCCAAAGCCCTTGGCCTGTCGAAAATGCAGTCTTTTCCTTGTCTCGCGAGTCTAGAGCCACTGCCAGTAACCCGACTTCAGGTACAGGGTCGAGAACCACTGTGCACCAGCTAACATGCCCAGGGTGTCGTCAATCCGGGGTAAGGGAAAACAGTCCTTCCGGGTGATGGCGAAAAGCTTCCTGTAGTCCACGCAGAAGCGTAACTCGCCGTTCTTCTTAGTCTCCAGAACTACAGGGGAACACTAAGGGCTGTCAGACTCTTCAATCGCTGCCCTGGATTTCATGTCATCTACCACATCCCGTCCCGCTGCTTGTTTGGCCAGCGGAACGTGTCTAGGTGGTTGTCGAATAGGCCGGGCGTCTCCGGTGTCGATGTGGTGGAGCACGCGGTCCGTGCGGCCGTTGTCACTGTCGCCTTGGCTGAAGATACGCTGGTATCTCCTCAGCAGTTGTCGAAATTTCTCCAGCTGTTCTGCGGTCAGGTGGTCGGCCACTCTCTCCCAGTACTGTCTCCTCAGGCACTTTCGCGACGAACACACACAGACGTACAGCACTCCTTCCTAAGGCCAATTTCAGTAGGGCCTCCTTCTCCACAGGCGAGGTGTCGCCCGATGCCGTCACAAGCTGGTATGGTTGGCTTGGCTTCCTCGTCGGCAAACCCTTCGCCACGTCAGATCTGATGATGGTCGCGGCCATCCCGGTGTCCACCAGCACGCGGCACGGCTTTCCTCTTACCCAGCCGTCCGCGATGAGGCTGTCATCCATACGCCGGCTGACGGCGCGCAGTGTCAATCGAGGGGGTGGTGGTGATGGTGCCGACGTGCCCCTCTCCATGACGGCCCTTACTCGTTTTCCGGCTGCTCTTCCTGGTGTGGTCGCCTGCGTTGCCGTATCTAGTAAAAGCGGACGTTAAACACTACACATTTCATTTTGTTCCTTGTGTGGGCAGTCTCTCTGCAGGTGTCCCAGCTGTCTACAACCCCAACACGTGCCATTAGGTATTCGCCGGCATCCCTCGGCTGGTCTCCTGTCTCTGGTGTAGCGGACAGTCCTCGTTCTCGACGTCGGGATAGCTGTCACTTTGGCCGCCTCCATCCTTAATGCTGCCGTTAGCGTCTCATGGATGGTTTCGTAATCACCGAGCATTAGGCGCTGACGAATTTCCGTGTCTCGTACCCCGTCAACAAAGGTGTAGGCAGCCTCTTGGGATACAAACTCTGGTGGGAGGTCGACTAGGGCTTTGCTGGCCAGCTGCTCAATTGCCGGGGCGAACTCCTGCAGCGTTTCCCCTGCTGGTGTGACCATGACTTTAGCTGGCTGCGGTAGGCTGCGGCTAAGCGGTGATTTCCAAAGCGATTCTCCAGGGCTTACCAGATTTCCTTGGGCGCCGCCGCTCTCTGGACCGCGTTCAGGACTTATGCGGCTCATCCCTGGAGACTAGCTATTAGCTGTGCGGCCTCTTCCTCTTGTGACCACTTGTTGTGTTTTGCCACCGTGTCGAATTGACGGCGGAAGACTTCGAATGTTGTCACGCCGTCGTATTTAGGTTTGACGCGCGCAGATGTGTCGCGTCCCAGCGCGTCGGCCTTCAAGTCCTTCAATTTCCTGCCGACGATGTCCTCTATCATGGCGTTCAGGGACTTGGTGTTACTGTCGGCCTTTCCCTCCAGATCGTTAACGCGAATCGCCAGGTCTTCAACGAGCTCACCAAGCTCATGACGCCCTCCTTTACGTCGGCCAATTGCTCTTCAAACTTTGCGGCGAGGGCCTCGTTTGCCTCTTTCAGTTCCGCGGCCAGGTGGTTATTTGCCACCTCCGTCTTCGTCGTTAATTTGGTCTTCATTTGTTCCATCTTCTCGGTGATGTTGTCGTTAGCCGCGTTTATTTCCTTCAGTTCCGGGGCCAGGTTGTCACTTGCTGGTTTCATTTCCGTCATCTTCTCCAAAATATTTTCCAATGCAGTCTCCATGTCGTCGCATTTCTGACACCAATTGTGACTTTGTGAGTTCGTGAAATATAAAGTCCAGGTTACAATCACAGAAAATTGTAGAACTACGGTTCGTACACATACACAATACAACATACAAGGTCAAAAAACACAGCTGCTTACCTGCACGCGTTCAATTACCGACTGACTCATCTTTGGCGGGCCGGCTGCCTTTTTATGGCTTACTAACATTCCAGAAATTTCTCAAACAATCGAGAGCCGGCTAGAACAAAGGCGAACTCTAGAGAAATCCGTCTCTTTGCTCTCGTTGCCCGCACCGCCTCCAATCAACAATGGCCTGGCGACAATATGTTGCACAAACCTGTTTATTTTGGAAGACTAGTGTGAATCTCAAATATCTGGATGTGTAATAACATACTTGTTATTTCCTCGCCATTAAACAGTCCGCCAACCCCAAGAATCCAAAAACAGGAATATGTGCTTTGTAAGAAAAGACGCCCTATGCGTATTATAAATTAGTGCAAGCTGGATTACGAGCAGATTTAGCACCGGGATATCCAGTAATCAGAGTTGGGCGAATCAATTAATTGACCAGTTATCAATATGTGTATACGTAATGTAGAAAGCTGTTTCTAAAAGAAGTAAAATACAAACACATCTTTGTATAATCTAAACATCAATTATTTATTTTAAGTTTATTAATACTATTTCTCACTCAAAAGTCGTACTTTAAAACTGCTTGAAGTTTGTAGTAATTTAGCGAATTCCGTTTAGAACATCATTATATTCAATTAGTTATAAATAACGTAGACACCATAATGTCTACTTTAAACTGTTATACTTCAAAAAGGCCCTTATTGCTTAAGAGCTTGAAATGCCTTATTTCACTCGTTGTATTAATTGTAAGAAATTGGCGTGCATTCCTGCTTTGTTTCCAATAATAATAATAATAATAATAATAATAATAATAATAATAATAATAATAATAATAATAATAATAATAATAATAATAATAATAATAATAATAATAATAATAATAATAATAATAATAATAATAATAATAATAATAATAATAATAATAATAATAATAATAATAATAATAATAATAATAATAATAATAATAATAATAATAATAATAATAATAATAATAATAATAATAATAATAATAATAATAATAATAATAATAATAATAATAATAATAATAATAATAATAATAATAATAATAATAATAATAATAATAATAATAATAATAATAATAATAATAATAATAATAATAATAATAATAATAATAATAATAATAATAATAATAATAATAATAATAATAATAATAATAATAATAATAATAATAATAATAATAATAATAATAATAATAATAATAATAATAATAATAATAATAATAATAATAATAATAATAATAATAATAATAATAATAATAATAATAATAATAATAATAATAATAATAATAATAATAATAATAATAATAATAATAATAATAATAATAATAATAATAATAATAATAATAATAATAATAATAATAATAATAATAATAATAATAATAATAATAATAATAATAATAATAATAATAATAATAATAATAATAATAATAATAATAATAATAATAATAATAATAATAATAATAATAATAATAATAATAATAATAATAATAATAATAATAATAATAATAATAATAATAATAATAATAATAATAATAATAATAATAATAATAATAATAATAATAATAATAATAATAATAATAATAATAATAATAATAATAATAATAATAATAATAATAATAATAATAATAATAATAATAATAATAATAATAATAATAATAATAATAATAATAATAATAATAATAATAATAATAATAATAATAATAATAATAATAATAATAATAATAATAATAATAATAATAATAATAATAATAATAATAATAATAATAATAATAATAATAATAATAATAATAATAATAATAATAATAATAATAATAATAATAATAATAATAATAATAATAATAATAATAATAATAATAATAATAATAATAATAATAATAATAATAATAATAATAATAATAATAATAATAATAATAATAATAATAATAATAATAATAATAATAATAATAATAATAATAATAATAATAATAATAATAATAATAATAATAATAATAATAATAATAATAATAATAATAATAATAATAATAATAATAATAATAATAATAATAATAATAATAATAATAATAATAATAATAATAATAATAATAATAATAATAATAATAATAATAATAATAATAATAATAATAATAATAATAATAATAATAATAATAATAATAATAATAATAATAATAATAATAAATAATAATAATAATAAATAATAATAATAATAAATAATAATAATAATAATAATAATAATAATAATAATAATAATAATAATAATAATAATAATAATAATAATAATAATAATAATAATAATAATAATAATAATAATAATAATAATAATAATAATAATAATAATAATAATAATAATAATAATAATAATAATAATAATAATAATAATAATAATAATAATAATAATAATAATAATAATAATAATAATAATAATAATAATAATAATAATAATAATAATAATAATAATAATAATAATAATAATAATAATAATAATAATAATAATAATAATAATAATAATAATAATAATAATAATAATAATAATAATAATAATAATAATAATAATAATAATAATAATAATAATAATAATAATAATAATAATAATAATAATAATAATAATAATAATAATAATAATAATAATAATAATATTTGAATATTTCTCTCAAAAGTTCATAAGAGAATTTGGTCCCTGTGAAAGCTTGCGCAAGCTTCTAGTTGGAGGGAGGGAGGGGTGGAAATGAGATCACTTTCTTAGAAAGTTCTGTTCGTCTGGATTATTTCGAAAATAATTTGTGTTTGTTGTTTTCCAAAAGAGGAGGAAATGCTTGTATGTGCATACGAGTTAGCTCGTTATGAGTTGGAAACTGAATCATTGTTCATATATAAACGGTCACTTCTCATTGTTGCTTATAACACATTTCATAGCACTACATCTTACCTAAGCAATAACTAGAATTCTACATGTATAGCGTCTTGATTTTGGATGTACAATATATTCTGTAAGCATATAAGTTGTTGGGCGATTTAACGAATTTTATACTTATTACCTTAATTATGCAACAGACGAGAAAGCTGGAAGTATGACTCTAACCGTGGTTTTATTGACCAACAATAAACCATTTAAGAAGGAAATCCTTCAGTTGGGGTACTTCCTCTGTTAGAAGAACAGAAAGCATATTTTGTTTGAGCACTACCTTATATTAAAGCCTTATATATGATTTGCCTTTAGCAGGAACGTTACGAAGGAAAGTAGATTTCTAATTCACAGCTAATGAATGACTTGAGCAGAGTATCGTAGTTTTGCTAGGATGCTCTATGTATGGAGTATATCGTAACAATTTTGTTGTGTATTAAGGAGAACAACCCCGAAGGCTTGATCCTTGGCGGCCATAAATTGAAAAGAGTGGTTGTTGGGGGTTACTTTATACTGGCAGCGAGATGAGGGCGACAGGGCAGGGCGTGGTGACGGCTCTTTTACGGCGTTTTTCTTCGGTAATAAACAAACCTTATTATCCGTTTTACGGCAGTGTCCGCTCTCTGCCATATTTGTTTCGTGCCGGGGTGACAACGCACAACTTCTTTTAGACCCAATAAAATGCAATTTAGAAAGCGTAGGGCAGACGCTCAAATTAATGCCTGCTGGGACCTGGTTTCATCCAACACGCAAAAATGACCTCTGCCTTAGCCTGCAGGCAAATATATCCCATCTCAGAGTCATTTTCTCTTCCAAACGTTGTTTTTGTCCTGATTTGTGTTCATATAACCAACAGTTTTCAAGCATTTTACGAAACTACAAATTAAAAATTAATCCTTCTGTTTCTCCTTTTTTCTTTCACAGCTACTTATGTATAGTAACTGGAGCAAATATTGCATCCAGTCCAAAAAGCTTTTAAGAAGAGTTTTAGTGCACGCGATCGTGTGTGTGTATGTGTGGGTGGATATGAGAAAGAGACAGACACACAGACAGAGAGCGAGAGAGATAGAATGAGCAGTATGAATTAAAAGAGAAGAATCGATTAAATATGAATCTTGGTGTTCAAGTTCATTTTCCTCTCAGGAAGTCACAGAAAGGTTTGTTAGAAAATCACCCTATCGCAAACTTCTTTTTATGTGGAAAACATCCATTTCACTGCAAATTAACTATAACAATCATAATTATAACTTCATTGGTATTTGCAACAAAACGAAACGTATGTATGGGAGTAGCACACGAAAACCTATTTATTTTAATTTAATTTTGTAAAACTGATAAACCGTAAGAGAGAGAGATAGATAGAGAGAGAGAGAGAGAGAGAGAGAGAGAGAGAGAGAGAGAGAGAGAGAGAGAGAGAGAGAGAAAGAGAGAGAGAACATATACCTAATTATGTACTTGCTGCCTGCCTGTTTGCTTGCCTTATCGTTCAAATACAAAATTTGTGCTTATTAAACGTTTTGGCAATAATAATTTCAAGGATTATTGATCTGAATTGTAAATACGCTGTAGTTTTTTTCAATTGCAAAGTCGTATTCCCTCCTCTGTCTTTATAATCATGCTAAGAAAATGATATTCATAATCCGTCACATGACAACTGAGGCGGGAATCGGTGGGTATAAGCCTAGTTCAGGAAAAAAGCGTTGAGGTCAGGATCCTATTGGTGTAGAATGCAACCAGGGAAAGACCGATTATGCTCCGGTCAAGCGAGTTGTTCTCTGTTGTAAGTATGGGTGAGCATAAGTGTACTCTGTCCCAGGGTCCAGCGTTAAAGTGGAAATACACTATGCTTCCTTGTTGACTTCTCTCACCAGTTTATTGATAGAACATTTAGATCATGAGCTCACTCCCCAACAAACTTGCTCCTCACGACGTCGGTATTACTCTTTTATTCAAGTTGCCCACGTTTCACTTTCCCGCATATAATTGTAAGTTTTACTCTGCACTGCCTCGTCACTTTACACCTTCATCCCCCGAAACGACCCAAGATGAAATGTCGCGCCTTTCCGCGTCCTTTAGACCGCGGACTATCTATTGACGCCCCTTTCCTATTTCATGACCATTCCGCCCGTATCACGTGATACATAGCAGTTTTGATCAGAGGTTTGCTTTCCTCATATTTAGTTTTATTGGTCTTTCACCCCCTCCTATATCTATGCATGGTCAGTTTTTTGTCCAACCAGGGTTTCTGACCTTCAGGTCATGAGAAGAAATATTCTGACCTTTACTCACAATCCTTAGGGGAACTTTTTTTTCCGTTCTCGTCGCCCTTTCTCACGTGTTTAGCTTATGTGACACATTCTTTAGTTAATGTAGTTTTAACTTCCCGCACTTGCTTATAGCATTGGAAACCTCAGGTTTCCGTCCCAGAACACTATGTTCTTACATTTGACTACCGCTTAAACCTACTGTGTACCTACAACCAAATGTGTCATAAATGATTTACTGCAATTACGTTTGGCAGCACTATTTCTTCTTTACCTCAGCCTACGTAAACTATAATGCATTTAAGCCAAAAGGATAGGCAGATTGTGAAATACGCTATGAAGGCGCATTTGCGTTATGCAATCTATCTTATAAATATTGGATTTCTTTCTATTGAAATATTTTAGGTGATATACCCTAGCTTTAGATTTTTTTTTTTAGTTTACGTCCTCCAACGTTCAGTCATACCGGACGATGAATGTAATTAGGGAAATGATGCTCAAATGAGCCCGGGGTCCATAGAGCTTAGAGTTATCCGACATTCGTCTTTCAGGATAACGGAAAACCCCGGAAAAAACCTTCTCCACGTAACTCACCCCGACCGGGATTCGAACTCGGGGCCTCTTGAAAGTGAGGCAGACATGCTACCACCACGCTACCGCGGCGGGATTCTAATTATGAAGCTATTACTGCATTACTGAGATGAAACCCGCGTAGCTGCAGAAATGATTTCAATTCAACTCTACACGGACGCAGTTGCTTTACGACCTTTTGAGTTTTATATTTGTGTGTACAAAATCTTATATGTGCACTCACATGACAGTCTCCACTCGTGCATGTTCATTCAATTTCTAAAACCCCTTTTTCCCTTATTCAATTCAAGTTAATTGAAATAAAAGTTTCCAATGCAAATAGCAGAATACAGTAGGCGTAAGCGACAGTCAAAACTTAAAGGACCTGATCGCTGTGTAATTTCTTTAACATCCCGTTATCTTTGCAGAGTAATGATTTCCTTTTGAGAAAAACTTTATGAATTACATAATTTAAACCAGAAACAAGGAATATATACGAAATAAGTGACAATTTACCTGCTTAACGAGACATACATGTCCTAGTAAAATTTCGTCTATCTCTAATGAAAATTCGAGAAGAATTAAGGGATTTCAGAGGCCATTTCCAGAAGTTTACGAGATACTTATAATTAGCCATTAAAATATCTGATATTCTAGAGCTACTTTTGAGGAAATAAACATATTGGAAGAATGTTCCATGTAAAGCATTGTTTTGGGGGGACAATTCTTTAAACGAAAATTATATTGCATCCCTGCAGCACGCTGAACTTAAACAGGAAGTTCAGTTCTTAACCAACTTTTCAGTTTTGGGTGACGCTGCTCGTAGATAGACTCACACACATACGTACGTACGTACATACACACATACATACCTATATACATGCATTCGTACATACATACATAAATACATAAATACATACATCCATCCATCCATCCATACATACATACATACATACATACATACATACATACATACATACATACATACATACATACATACATACATACATACATACATACATACATACATACATACATACATACATACATACATACATACATACATACATACATACATACATACATACATACATACATACATACATACATACATACATACATACATACATACTACATACATACATACATACATACATACATACATACATACATACATACATACATACATACATACATACATACATACATACATACATACATACATACATACATACATACACACATACATACATACATACATACATACATACATACATACATACATACATACATACATACATACATACATACATACATACATACATACATACATACATACATACATACATACATACATACATACATACATACATACATACATACATACATACATACATACATACATACATACATACATACATACATACATACATACATACATACATACATACATACATACATACATACATACATACATACATACATACATACATACATACATACATACATACATACATACATACATACATACATACATACATACATACATACATACATACATACATACATACATACATACATACATACATACTCTCTCATGAGCCTTGATGTAAAAGGAGCTTTTAACGCTGCCTGGTGGCCCAGCATATTAAATAAGAGAACTGGAATGCCCAAGAAATTTATACCAATTATCTCAGAGCTAATTCAAAAACAGGACAACAAGTCTAAGCACTTATGAATTTAGCACTGAGAAAGAAGCCAAAAGGGGCTGCCCACAAGGTTCATGCTGCGGACCAGGCTACTGGAATATTTTGTACAACTCCCAGCTCAACTTAGTCTACACAAAACGAACTGAATTAATCGCTTTTGCCATCGACCTACTTCTCATGACGAAAGGAATGAGCACAATAGACGTAGGAAACTTTGCAAATCACGACTTGAAGAAAATTGAATATTGGGCAAGAGAAAATAAAATTACTTTCAATGACTCTAAATCAAAAGTATTAGTGATATCAAGAAAGAAACAAGCTGCAAACGAGAAGATAAACATCTATCTTAATAACAAAATTAAAGAACAAGTAGACATCATGAAATACCTAGGCATTCATATCGACAAACAGTTCAAGTTTGATTATCATATTGACCAAGTGCATGATAAAGCTATACGCCTAATTCACACTTTATCTAAATCAGCAAAACTAACCTGGGGACTTGGAAGCAAAGCACTAGAGACAATATACACAGGAGCTATAGAATCTATACTGACGTATGGAGCACCCTTATGGGCATCTGCATTACACAACCCGAAGGATCTGAGAAAAATTCAGAGAATCCAAAGGTTGTTTAACATAAAAATTACGAAGGCATACAGGAAAATTTCATATGACGCATCTTGTGTCATTGCTGGCAGCAAACCCATTGATATCACAATTG
>CM060950.1:314205150-314320150 GCA_030765055.1 Mantis religiosa
GCCTTAGTTCGTTGGCTGTATCAGGAAAGTTGTGTTAGGTGGCAAAAACACATATTTGACCTTAACTTAGGCTCTACAGTTTCTTTGCATTATGATTCGCAGGTGCATTTTCCAATAGGATTATGGCTTTCACATCATTTTGGTTTTTATTTTCTTGGTGCCCTCTTATTGTAGGTACAGAATGGTTGTGAAAAAAATCATGGGTGATATCTGCCGTAAACTAAACACTTTTTTACTTGTAGTATAGTCTCCAGACAATGTGGACGTTACGTTCTTAATGACCCTTGGTTGTTTACTTTTACCTAAAACAATGTGCTTTAAAATATGTCTTCATAACGCAGAAACGCGTTCTTTGCAAATTTTTCGTCCAGGAATAATTTTAAGTATTTGGAGGCTTGCGTGTTTTCGAGCAAGGCGTGCCACCTGTCTCGTCGTCATTATACACCTGAGACAAATCTAACGTTTCTTCTTAAATGCTATACTTCTTTTCTAAGTGGGTCAGCAGCTGACGTATGAGCATTTAAGCTAACTTCACACATTTTTGTTAACTATGTTCTCAGGCTTTCGGAATCTTAATAACCAGCCGAAAATCCATTGGAACCAAGACGTTCGGCAGCAGCTTGAATTCCAACACGTCGCACTGCCAATCCGCTTGCACGAAATTCTTTGTAGCACTTGAATGTCGCGTCTTCTAACATTTGTTCAACCGGCTATAGCATACGCTGATCTGACAAATTTCCTATTTACATCACATTTAATCAGAAATGTTAAGAGTTCACTCTTTTTCATTTTTATGTCCAAAACTGTTGTTTTGTGATTCCACATTCTGCACATACACATACAAGAGTGCAACATTTACGAGAATATCTATAATTTGAAGCTTCTCGTTTATTGTAAGCGATTTACGATTACTTTTCCTCGATGGCATTGTGGGTTCATTAAATGACATGCACTGTATTTGTTTCTTTAGGTTAATGGCTGAGAAAGGCAAGTGTTAAACTAACCCTTCAGGCAAGATTTGCAAGACCGTTCACAGCAAGGGTGTGGGAAGGAGGCAGCCTAATGTACCGTTGTCAAAAATCTGTTCCTGGTATTCATAATAAATTCGTATTGTACAGTCTTTGAAAAATAAAATGGACGAATCCACAGATTTTATTTTAAGGCTGCCTGACCAGTTCAAGCAAAATCCTCACCTCACCTATAACATATTATTAACTGATTCCCTTCCAGCCGACCGGTCGATACGGTAATAATAAGTTCTGAATTTTTGTTACAAATTTTTAAAAATTTAAAACTGTAAATTGCGGCAGTACTATCTCTCCGCCTCCCGGCTGCACGTACCTGGGTCGACGTCGGGACTCCTTCCTTAGTCTCCAAGTCGTCGTCGGCTGCTGGCTTTACCCTTGGCTCTAGCTGCTTCTCCTGCATGGATTATTTTTTGGGTTCTCAGGGTGTTAAGGTTGAGACAACATAAACCAACGATAATCTCTGAACTGCTTTAATTTGTCCTTACACTTGTGGAACCCGGGCACTTAAATAACTAAACTTTCGGTGGACATTTTATAATACATTTTATTGGACGCGGCACTTCGTCGAACACTCCTGACGGATGTATACAATACTGCAATGAGCAACAACTGAGGACTGAATGGGGTTTGCTACCCTCTTATATACACACAGTACGGCGTCACAAGAAAAAACTAAGAGTATATTGACCTGTGTAACGGTACAGTAAAATAGCTAGCATACCATTCTATTGTCTAACATCCGCTCTTTCTAGACTGTCGTCCGGGAGTGCAGTGTTTCTCACGTATGTCTGACCAGGTTCGTTACAGTATTTTACATCAAAGTCTACAATTTTGCTTTTGCTAACATAACTAGTTACAGTTCTTAAATTTATGTATAATTATTAAACATATTACATAATTAAGTGATTAATTTATCCAAGAAACAAAGTTCTTGTTTCAAACTGCGCCGAACAATAAAGTTAACATTTTCTGAGTTTGCACGGAGAAAATTTCACTTTAGTGTTTTAGTTCCTCCAACGTTAGGCTCTTTCTAATTCTTTTCATGTCACTCATTTTAAAGTTTCACCTTCACATAATCACTTAACTGTCTAATTCTTCCTTGTTCAGGTAGTTGAACTCAATACCCTCTACCGCTTACAGTACAAGACTTGCCTTATGTCACTTGCCTTACTATCACACAGTTCACTGCCCTTCTGTTGGGTCATTTAGTATTCAATTCATTTTCTCACTCTCTAATTACTAAGATTTGACTTCTTTATGCCCAATTATTTTTACAGTAATCTATTTCTTATCCTAATAACAACCAAGACTGTAACATATTTATTTACACTCGCTTTAACAAGTGGTTCGTTGCACACAATCACATACATATTAGTTCTTTTACTTATAGTTAAGCTTCCATCTGGCTTCTTAGCACCTCACCGAGGCTATGCCCTTTACCAAGACTTTCTTTTTTTTCGTTTTTTTTATTAATTTCACCTAACTCACTTTGTTAACTAGATAAATGGAAATATCCATCACTTCTCAGTTACCTAGAATATTTATTACCTTTATTTTATTTATGTGATTATTTATTTTAGTTTACTTTCACTGGGCGCCCGCTATTTTTGTTTACCAATTCGCATAAATACGGACGTAAAAGCTGTTTATGGAACTTACCCACCATCTCACCGTTCTGTACATCGGAAAGCAAAAATGTGTCCGTCCCGAACCTTTCTATTACCTTATATGGTCCTTAAATAACATAGCCAGACGATGATTAAATTTATTTATGGCGCTAGATAACTGTTTATTCCTTAACAAAACCAAATCATTTATTCGTATCTCCCACTTCTTTCTCTTTTTCTCCTTATGCTTGGCTTTCCTCAATTTAGCTTTTGAGCGCATTCTATTGGCGGCTATCTTTAACATTTCAGCTTCACACAAATTTTTGGCGTCTACTACTGGAAGTGTTCCTGGAATATTACTGTCCATAGTGTTGATGCCTTTCCCCCCATAAGCTCTATCGGTTTAAACCCAGTAACCTGATTCACCGACTTATTTAAAATTTTCTATATTTTCGGGCACATTTTTACCCGGCCCGTATGACGTTTACCCGATAAAATTCTAAGAAATAATGCCACATTTCGAATGGTTCTTTCCGTGGGGTTACTATTAGGTCGATATCGAGAACAGTAGTATATTTTTATGCTATTTTCTTTCATTGCATTCGTGATTTTTTCCCGTGAACATTGTTGCATTATCTGACCATAGTGCGTCCATTTTCCCCAATTGCGGTATGTAGTATTTGAATATTTTGTTTAGGCACATGGCACTGTTGATTTTCTTCACTGGAAAAATTTTCATATACTTACAAAATACATTCGTAAAAACAATTATGTATCGGTTCCCGAATGTGCCCTTAGGCAGCTCTCGTTGACAGTCTACTGTTACTACGTGGCCTATCTCTCAAAATCGCATTAGTTTCAAAGTTGCAGCTAACCTGGAGTGGTTTTGCTCTCTGATAAGTATCGCAGGCGGTGACTATTCTCCGGACTTGTTGTCTTGGCTTAGGTATGTAAAGATTTTCCAAAATGGTGGAAGTCGTGCGATCTGTTCGGGAATGACATATAGCTCTGTGAAACGTTAGGATTACCTCCTTTTCTATGCTTTGGGATATGTGCGTCTTCCACGCTTGATTGATTGCCCCATGCCTTTTATATAATATACAGTCTTTCTTTCCTATGCTGCCTCCTACCTGTTCATCTATCTCAGGCGAGGTTTCTAACAATATCGCTAACTTTTCTTCTTCTGTTTGCCAGTCACCTATATTCTTTAGTTTTGTTTTTCTTTTTTCTTTCAAATCCCTATCCATGGGTATCTCAATTTTCAAAACCGTCACCTCCCTTTGCGGTCCACCCATACAATCAGGTATTCGAGTGTTGTATGTTAACCGGGACAGCAAACCACAAAACGTGTTTAATTTTCTAGGGATATGAATGATTTCTACATCATACTTCGTTATTTCATGTGCGTATCTACACATTTTGGAACGTGTATAAGTAGTATGGAAATGAGAGAATCAGCACAGTGTAGATATGATGCTGAACTCTCCTCCGTGTTAATATATGAGTGATGTAGAATGCTCATTGATTTAGAACTCTCCTATGTGAATATCGAGGTGTAAAAGAAGGGGAGTGTTGGCGTAGTGCCGTTCTCCCCTGTGCAGTGAGATGTGTTTGAGGGGTGATGATGATGATGATGATGATGTGTGTGTGTGTGTGATGTGTGATGGGTGTGTGGGTAACGGGGTTCCGGGGGTGTTTGAATTAAATGTGTTGATAATAATTCTTTTCGATGTGTGTGCTTAAACTCTCATGTATGAATATCGAGTCTAGGGTTCGATATGGGGTTCGGGAGGGATGTTTGAATTAAAAGTGTTGATAGTAATTCTTCGATGTCTGTGCTTAAACTCTCATATATGAATATCGAGTCTAGGGTTTGATATCTATTACGTTTAGTGTATGATATATGATGCAGTATCGTTATTCTTTAGATAAAAGAATATCGAGAGAATGATTAGGTAGGTGTACTGGGAGAGATTTATAAAATAAATGTAATAAGACATTCTGGTAAGGGGTGTTCCCTAACCAGAATCCAACCTTGAGCTATGTGTCTAAGAGCGATGTAAGGTTAAGGTTAAATTCCATTCCCACATCGAGGTATGAGAAAATATAAATCTGTTCCTATTGAAGTATAAGGGTGATGACGTGTTGTCATCCCCCAAGATTTGTGCATATGTGTGTATGTGTGGGCGTATAAATATTCATCTATGAAAATTGAGTTCTCTCGGGAGGATTCATATATATGAATATAGAGTCATTGGTTCGATAACCATTCATGTACGCGAGGATAAACACTAGTCCTCCTCCAGTAAAAGCGACGAGAGGGTGGAAGGGGGGAACGGGATAAAACGGTAATATAGTAAATTTGATTTAACAGGTTTCATCCTGTCTCCGCTAGCTCGGGAACGAACGCGTCCTCACTTCACACAAACCCTCCATACGTTAAGTACAATCGACGAGAGGATGGGGAGGGGGGAGACAGGTATAATCACGTTTCATCACCCATCTGCTCTCTCGGGAACGAATGCATTCTCACTTTACATCGCAACGTCAAGATGAGTGGAACAACAACTCCTATCATTGAAAGTGATACCAGATTCTGGGAGAATTTACGCAATTTCGAAGATTTGCAAAAGCATTGGGTTGAGCATCACGATGAAACGTGTGATGGGAAGATGCATCAAGTGATTTGCAAGAATCCTTCCCATCATGATTCGATCACATCTTATGCTCAATGCGGAAAGAATTGTAAAGTGTATCTCGGGTAAGTAGAATTATAATTGAGTGTTAACGTGAAAGTGTTGTTATGTGTTAGATAACTAATGATAAATATGTTTATTTCAGTAAAGCCCAAAGTGAAGATGTGGCATGCCAGTCCGAACAGGATCAAGGTGAAGATGTGTGTGGTCCGTACAATGATCGTCCGTTTAAGGGTATCGGTACATCGAAATCTGAGGAGGAAGTCATAGAAAAATGAGTATAAAGTAATAAGAGTTTTACGTTAACAAGTGTATTAAATATTCACACCCTTCGCAGAAGAAGTAGAGGAAGAAGTTGCGAGTGATGGTAAATAGTGTGTGCATGAACGATAACGACATCTCCATCAGCATTGACTTTCGTGTGAACATAGTATTATACAATGAACTCCCATCACTTTACATTAAAGCCACACATGACGATACGTTTGTGTATATTACAAAAGAGGATTGGGAGGTAATAATGTCAAATTTGTGTGTTTTGGATACGTATCTGAAAGATGGTAAGCATCCATGTGCACCGTACAGTGAAAATATAATATATGCATTTAATATAATGTTATGCATGAATAAGATGAAAGAAATAACGTTTGTGAACACATGTTTAAATGTGGGCAGTATAAATCTGAACAGTACTGCATTCAATGGACTTAAAAGACTAATTCCATTCATTGAAAGAAATTTATATCAGGTGTATGATATTCATAAATCATTATGTTCATATGATGCAAAAAGCAGGAGTGCAAGGAGGAGGATATTGGAGATGTATGTTAATGTCAATAAAAAGAAAATTTGAATTTGTAATGTCTTATTTATTACACCTATGTGATAGATTGTACAACATGAGTTAATGGTTTATAAGTGAATAATTTATCATGAATAATTAAACAGAATAATGAAGTTTGTGCAGGAAAATTTGACGATGCTTGAACTTCCAATCTGACATTCACTGCCCCCGTCACAGTATCCTCAGGTTGATGAGAGCAATCGATGACGAATAGCGGTGCATATTTCAGAAAGTTGTTCCTTTTCAAAAGAGGGTAATTCTCCTTTCCATAGTAGGATGATTGAAATTTGGAATATTGATCATACAGAGATGCAAATTTCGAATTGGCGAAATCCAAATTCATATCGTGATAGGGGTAAGATTCACTGTTGAGATAAAGTTTCAGATTGGTGATATTACAATTATCAAATAGAGAACCATCCTTAGCGAGATGATTCAATCTATCCACTTGCGCACCGACTATGACGAAACGTGGTTTTTCAAGTTTAGTCGTGGTTGCAATGTTCCATGTGAACGCTTTAGTTTGAGGTACAGCAGGTTGAGTGTGAAGGTCCAAGATTCGAAATGCGACGTGTAGAGGTTTATCCGATTTGACGAGTTTAAGTTTATCAACTCGTTCAGAATCTGAAAGTCGAAGTACAGGCATCCTCCATTCGAGTCTAGTTAGTTGTATGGTTGTAGGATCGTTTCCAAGAATACAATTATTAGAATCCTTAGATCTAATGAGAATAAGTTCAAACTTACTATTAAGTATGACCTCCTTGTGATCGTCGGCGAAACCCAGCAACAGCGAAAGAGGAACGATAGCATTGAAGATACCATTCGATGTATTCACGATGTCTACCACACCTCCTGGATAGATCCATCCAGCATTTAGTAAACGATTCGATTCCAGTTCATTCAGTGCGACATAGTTACGCATCGTTGATGAAATGCCTGGATTCCTAGTTCTATCAATAGTCGTTCCATTCATATCCAGACGAATCTCATCGAATAGGAATGCCATAGCATTGTTACTCAATTTCGATGTGGCGACGGTGCCGTCGGGTTTAGTGAGAGTCCCCTCAATGTAGAGATAACTTCTACTAGGAAGCGTGTACAAATCTTCAGCTTGACATGGAATCCTAATTTCATCGTTCACATCGAGAGCTGACGTATTGTACGGTAGGAATACGTGTTCTTCCTCCTTACTGATCTTATCATCAATGGTCGGAATCCCGGTGACGTCCAACACATCCATCATAGAACCTTGAAGCCTACGTTAGCGAGATATTTTCGATTAGACGATGTGATTAGCTTGCGGGTCGATGATCGAGTAGAGTTCAATCTCGAGAGATGTTTTTTAATATAGCATCGTCTCTTAAAACTTATACCCATTACGACGTATGTGCAATCGTACAGTGATGGTTTCGTTCCTGAAATCTAACTTATCGCCGTTCTGGTCTACCACTCTAATGTCGAGATGATCAATGAGATTCGTATCGATGATTGGTAAATATATAGGACTTGATGGTTCCTGCGAGATATGATAACCTGGAGGTACCGATGAAAGATCCCGTTGCAAGACTACACTCGATACGTATGATGCTGACCTTGAATATGTTAACCAAATCATTAGACTCGGTCAGCACGTTCGCCGGTACCCTCTGTTTAGAGGTGAAACCGAGAAGAGGAGCAATAGATCTCTCACGACTAAAGTCGATAATATAGGGAGATTGAATCTTGATTTCATGGTGTTATTATTAGCACGTAGAATAAAGTCGTTACCGATGTCGAGAACATCCTTGATCAATCTGGCGATATCATCCAATTCATAAGTACCCCGTGGAATTACTATACGTTCGACTTTTCCATCGCGAACGTAATGGAATAGATTATTACCCTCGTCCAAATTCGGAATCGAGTAAAATGTCTCAAAATTCAATAGAGTTATCTCGTAATGTCCGTTAGGATCCAGATGTAATGGTGGATTTAAAAATGTAGAGAAGCTGGTATCACTACCACTCATGGTGATCGTGTAACTCATCGAGGAGAAACTGAAGGCACAAGTGACCGCAAATCACAGAATCGAATTCTTGAAATCTCGTCGTATTATATAGGAGCTTGACACCCGAAAGGTATGTTTCTATCGCTTCCGGAGGTCTCAGATCGCCGAAACTGTCAAAGTAGTAGGCAACGTCACCATCCTTACGTACAGCAATCCAATGTGTACCAGGATTATTTGATGTATCCAGATTCACTACTATTCTCTCATAGTATCGAGGACGTGGAGGGAGTTTATCGATCATGTAGACACCTCTAAAATGTGGAATGTGTAGACGCCGTGCATACGAATCGATCTCGGTAGCACTCAGGGCTTTTTCCGGGATAAATATAGGCCTCGCCCCGAGCTTTTTGATCGAAGATACAATTCTCTACCCTTACGACGTCTCTTACGGCGAAGACCTTTGCCCTGTGCCAAAGATTCCATACGCTCGTTGTGACGTGTTAATTCCGCAAGTTGTTTTGCATCCGAACGTTTCTTATTGACAGCCGTAGCAATCTGAGCAGCACCTCCAGCTAGACCACCTGCTGCACCTAGAGCTGCTAAAAGTGGTAGCAAAGGTAAGAAACCACCTCTCTTTTTGCGACGTTTACGCATACCAGCGCCCGCTGCCAATTTACCCTTCATAAGTGTAGTCACAATTCGAGCTGCAAGTCGTTCGCCCAAAGAAGCGTCGGCAGACTTTACACGTCTCCAAGCTTTCTCTACCAACACCTTATCGGCTAGACGACGAGATTCTGTATCAGTACTCTCTGCGTAAGCCCGATCGTGTTCGAGACACGCTGAATCTAACCTGTTCACCGGTAAGTCACCTCTCTGCAAGCGTTTATGTAGTTTCGTTCCGGGACCGCAGAAACGATAACCCGGTAAATGTGCCTCAAATGGTAATGAATTAATCAAGGAATTAAGAATTCCCGAACCTTTGCGTGCACGTGTAGAGCGCATGTCTCACTATGAAATAAAAAAGGCAAAACGTGCGCTTTATAAGTATACGATTCCTATGACGATTGGCTAAATCCAGTAAAGACATAGATTGCCCTTATCACGAACGAAATAAAAGGCAAAACTTATGCTTTATAAGTATTAGTCGCGATATGGAGATAGTAAAGCAAAAGTGTACACTACCCATACAGGTGTTAGATTTCGAGGATGACATTCGCAAAGGACGACACGGTACGTTGTTTCCGAGTAACGTTAGAGCGCTCATACTGGGCAGTTCAAATGCTGGAAAAACGAAAGTTTTACTCAACCTGCTTATTCACGAGAATGGTCTGAGATTCGAAAACCTCTACATATACTCGAAATCGTTGCAACAACCTAAATATCGATATTTACTCAGGTTACTGAAAACTATACCCGATATAGGTGTATTTACGTTCGATGATGGTGAAAAAGTGATTCAAACGTCGGATGCTAGAGAATATTCGATATTCGTATTTGATGATGTGATAAATGAAAAACAGGGTAAGATAGCTTCATATTACAGTATGGGTAGACATCGTAATGTCGATGCTATATAGTTAGCACAATCATATGCTAAAGTACGTAAACATTTAATTAGAGATAATGCAAATATGATTATATTCTTTAGACAGGATAATCTCAATTTAAAACATATATACGAAGATTATGTAAATACCGATATGTCCTATGATGAATTTAAGGATATGTGTAAACATATATGGTAGAGTGATGAACGATCCTTTGTTGTTATAGTACCAGAATATCCATTGAACGAGGGACGCTACCGTCACGGTTTTGATGGCTTTATCAGAATGAATAAATAGAATAATCCATCACTTAAGCAATGAGTATCAACAGGTTCGGATCCTGAAGAATCATACCCTCTAGGGGTGTGTTCAATCGATATATCATAACTAGAGGTGGATCGGGAAACTATCGATTCAAGGGAAAGCCATTGTGCAATATTCACGACCCTGAAGAAGGTGACGATGCATCGACTAAACGTTATGTGGATACGCATACGGCTGACGTCGAGAATCGAATGCAGATCTTCAGCGAGCATACATCGTATCAGCGTATGGGCGAGTTTGAAGCTATGCTTAGGGCTCACATACAAAAATCGCTCGACATCCAATACAACAATTTAATGGAGTACTTAAGTAAATATGCATTTAAACGTGATTCCGAAAATAATGTCATTATAGATGGTATAAGAATGAAAACGCTGTTGGAACCCCTTCACGAACACGACGTTCCTAATAAAAAAATATGTAGATGACAGGATTCCAATTCACGACTCTAATGAAACTCTATCATTTCGAATGAAGAGATTGAAGAATTTAGCCGATCCGACAGATGATAGTGATGCAGTCACCATGGGTTATGTTAATCATTTCTTTATACAGAAACACAATGAATTGCAAACGGGTTTAACTGAGACTATAACAAACATTGCCGATGCTATTACATGGAAACAGAATGAATTACAAGGTCAGTTAACTAGAACAATCACCTCCGCTAGCGAGACTATTACCACAGCTGTAGAAAAAGAATTGAAAGAATTAACCGCACGACAAACGGAACTTGATAATAAACTAATCACTATAAATAACGATATTCATACTATGAAAACACGAATGAGAAATGTTGTAAACACTATGTTACAACAATTGAAAGCACAACTCATAATTTCATTGCAAACACGTCCGTTTCGAGGTCCCTCTTTAAGGTATACGTTAACATCGGGACTCGAATACTATAAAGTTCCTGGAAATGGAAGTGTACTCTCGTGTTCTATTGTATCATCGGTACATCCGCATGCTGTAAATGATACATTGTTTGCAATAAACGGAAGATTAGTTGAAAGATATCCTGTAAAAGTTGAAACTGGCGATATTCTATCGTTTACAGCGCCAGCCGGACGTGCTAAAGATGGTCATATATTAAGTATGGAGCTGATAGTTTCATATAAATTAGCAGTAGCTGATTAATTATACATTCATTTCGATATGGATGCTGAAGCTATAAGACTTAAGGAATCCATTGCTCGTCACAGTAGGGCAATAAGAGAAAAGTTACGTTCTCTCAAAGGAATGAAATTCGAAACGCAACGAGTCATGTCTGAAGTTCTTCAACCTGTAACCGCACCATTGAAAGTAACAGCGAAAGCACACCAAGACGACGACGACGAAGACGAAACTACAGATGATGCTAACGGATCTGATCTCGTGTCAAAGTATCTACACAAGGTTCGAACTGCTAGTTCGAGTGACATGGACAATATTTACGGCATACGTTACGAGGATAATGAGTATAAATTGGGTAACAAGACAGTTGTGTTTAAATCTGATGGTATTCAGATAGGGACAGAAACGTATGAACCCACAGCAGGCTTATATGAATTATTATTTAAACGTTTACCTCGCAAGACATCGTACACAGATGATGATTTAGACGTGTATTCACAAATCTTACAGAATACTCAAGTTTACAGACACGGCTACTCAAGAGCTGGACGTTTAAGAGCAAATCGAGGGTTCAAGTATGGTCATATCATTCGTGACCTTGTTAGTAATCGAACTGGATTTGGTTTACGTTGGAAAGAACATATACCGCAGAGAAAATTAGATTACGTCTACTGGAACGATCCGAATGAAATAATAAACAGATTAAGATTATTAGTTGCATCGAGGGATGCAGGTAATTTGAATCACTCACCCGAGATAGAAGAAATTATTACAGAACTTAAAACATAAAAAATTATAGCATGATAAAACGTCGCATTGCAACCGAGTTACATGCACCAGCTAGAAGACGATTTTTGCGTCGTAAGATCATAAGCAAGGGAATGAACGATTTAGTACAAATAGATCTTATGGACAGGTCTAATTATGCAAGAGACAATAGGAATTATAAGTATATTCTTCTTGAATGCAATTTTTATTCCAAGATGGCTTATGCAGGACCATTACGTGATAAAAGTGGTATTAACGTTTCGACTGCTATGGAGGAGATAATGAATGAAATGGAGTCGTTCTCGAAGTATGTTCAATCTGATAATGGAAGGGAGTTTTACGATAAACATTTCCGCGAACTAGTGAATCGTAATAATATTAATCATTACAGTACATTCACTCACGTTAAGGCTGCTGCAGTGGAACGTTTAATAAGAACGATCAAAATGAATTTGCATAAGGAATTTATTGTTCAAGGCTCATATCAATGGATAAACATACTACCTAGAATTATTCATTCATACAATAATACTTACCATCGAACGATTCGTATGAAGCCTGTAGAAGTTCGTGATAATTCTCTCCTCCTCAGTGTATACAAATATGATAGAAGTCTGCGTGAGAAGCGAAGATCTAGACTTCATCGTGTTGGTGACTACGTGAGGATTTCTAAGCATAAAGGTGTTATGGAGAAAGGTTATCTACCAAATTGGAGTGTTGAAGCCTTTAGGATACGTACAGCGCAAAGGACACATCCATTGACTTATCTCATCGAGGATCTGGAGGGTAAACTGATTGAAGGAGCATTCTACGGTTATGAATTACAGAAAACTCAATATCCAGACACGTATTTAGTTGAGAGGATTATCAGACGACGTGGTGATAGGATTCTGGTGAAATGGTTAGGATTTCCTACCCGTGAATGGATTAATCAGGTGGACATTGTATAAATAAAAAACACACAACTCAATAAAGAAATATAATTTTAATGATATATTGTGTTTTATTTATTTTTTTGTTCACATTGATTCCTGATATCTTCTGTAACATAACGTTCATGCTAGTTCACATTGATTATATATAAATTCACATCTCCTTAACTTAAACATGATAATAACATTTTTATAATATTTTTTAAAAAAATCATACATGATTATAGTTGAATTAACATTTTATTGTAGAGATTTTAACATAACGTACATGCTAGTTCACATTGAGTATATATAAATTCACCTCCCCTTAACGTAAACATGATAATTACAATTTGATGTAATTAGTAATATATGTTAAACAAATATCATACATGACTATAGTTGAAATAAGAGCCTTTAACATAATGTACATGCTAGTTCACATTGATTATATATAAATCCCCCCTCTCCCCTTAACGGAGACATGATAATAACATTTTGATATAATTAGTAAATATATTTTAATAAAAAATCATACATGATTATAGTTGAATTAACATTTAATTGTAGAGATCAATAAGGTTACATTGATTCCTGCTATCTAACATTTCAAAACGGCATGAATAGGAAAAATATTCCTTCACCCCCTAACGTAAACATAAAAAAAGAAACACGTTATCTTTCAAATGAAGTAAATATGTTATTATCATGTAATTAGTAACACACTTTACAATTATACTTGAAACTCAATTATTTCGTTTTTTGAAATACAGTAATATGTTATTATCATGTGCCTAGTAATACCTTTTAACTCAGTTGTAACACACTTTACAATTATACTTGAAACTCAATTATTTTGTTTTTTGAAATACAGTAATATATTATTATCATGTGCCTAGTAATACCTTTTAACTCAGTTGTAACACACTTTACAATTATACTTGAAACTCAATTATTTTGTTTTTGAAATACAGTAATATGTTACTATCATATGCCTAGTAATACCTTTTAACTCAGTTGAGAAAATAAAAAAAATTACACTTGACAATTTTCTATAGCATAATGTCCCCATGCTAATGTTGAAAATGAATTATCGGGAATGTATCGTTTTGTATCGATACCACTTAAAGCTATCTTATTACATTCAATGGTATGAACATTATGTTTATAACTTCTGAAACATGTCTGCATGCTTCGATGTATCGTGTCAGGATGTGTAATACATGAGAGATATTGTTCAAAGGTTATGAATCTCATCGAATCTTTTGTTACACAGTTTGATTTTGATTTTTTAATCACTTCAATATAATTTCGATTTCAATCCCACATATTCAGTCATCACTCTACCGGCTAGCTCATCCTTGAATAATCCTGAAATTTTCTTATTTGCTAACGGAATACCATACACATTATCCATTGGATAATTCGATGTATCGAATAAATGTATATTGGTTTTAATAAATTCATATATATCGCAGCTAGATTCAAAGAGAAAAGCATCCGTGTCCGTATAGATTAAAGTTACATCTTTCAATTTTTTCTTCAGAATTTCATAATAAAAATCATACATTTTATGTTTGGATAGATCCAGGATTACTTGTCCTATGTATATTGGCTTATTCATCAATATTTCATCTCTGACCAATTCTATACCTATTAAATTTTCATCAAAAATCACGTACATTATGCACGTCTGTCGAGCTAACAATTTACGCCCTCGTTTCCAGCTGGTAGCTAAATGAAATGAATTATAACGTTTTACATTCTCTATAAATTTTCCATAAACACAATTATTCATTAACTTCCATAGATCTTGGCCAAATTTCGTTTTATCTTCAATACGTTTACGAGCGTTGAGTTCAATGTAAGGATATATCCAGTTAGATTGTTTATAACCTATTACTCTATGTATACGTGATGCAATCAAACCAAGTTTAACACACATTGTTGAAAATTGAGATACTGTAATACGTATTTATTTTTAGCATTCAATGTTGTTAGCAATTTTTATACTTATCACCTGGCGCGATTTCATTCAAAGGGCATAATGGCAAATCATTTTGTATATCATGAAGTTCTTGTGGATATTTAAAGTCTACTTCCAACACATATCCCACGTCAGAATCACTTGTAATAGACATAAAATCTATTGATTTAATTTCAGCATCAGTTAGCCACCTTATATCAGTGTATGGTAAGCTATTATTCTCCATTGTATATCCATATAAAGAATTGCAGTCTACGTACATTAAATAATTAGTTGGTTGAGTATTATCATAGCTAGTCATGTATCTGTTATTCGCCTTTGCATACCGTTTGGATACAGTGCAAATTCCACCTCGTATTCCTTTTTCGAAGAAATCTAACATAGTCTTATCTGTTAATAATGATATCTGTACACCAGTCGTTCTTAACATTGCATCATAAGCTAATCTGGGAAGTGTGTAATACTGACACGGGTCGAGTCCGTACAAACCGATACTTAATTCACGGAAGCGTTCAAACACATCCGTTAAAATTAACGTATCACTCTTAAGATATATATTTAAATATTCACCCAGATTTTTAACATTGAATTCATTCCATACCATTCTAGCATGACTATAATCCTCATCGCTTACATGATCAAAATGATGTTTAGATGGTAGACTATTCTCGTATAGTTTTTCTATAGAATCCACATACGTGTACGAGAAGACACCTTTGCGTTTCATCAGTTGTCTATGCAAAGGATTCGTATACGTATTATTGCTATAATGAAAATCATCTGGTTCTAACATATCAGAAAGGTTACTAAGTTTTGAATCCAAAAAACGATAGCTATCCAGAAATCTTAGATATATACTCATTCCATTCGAATTTGTATATCTTTTGCTAAAGGATAAGTAATTTTCAGAAGTTTGTGCCATACAGTTGATAGGTTCCGTATCGTAACCTAGTTTTTTGACTATGAAATGAGCATCGTATTTTGACATGCAATGAAAGAATATTGGTATGAATCCTGGCATTTTCCTATTTAAATTGCAATGCTTATGGGCTGGGCCAACGTAACTTCCAGTCAAATGACAATGATCACGAACCTTTATACACGAGTTAAGAAATTCACATTTGCATATGTGACATCGTGTTGCATTTTGATATTCTAGCTCATCCACATCTCTCATACTTATTTCAATTTTATTAGCATATATATTAATGACCTGACTTGCAATTAACGTTAATTCTTTAAGAAAATTTTCAATTGCATATGGACCTTCAAATGATTTGAAACGTGTTAAATTTTTATCATAACTACAAACCAAATGAAATGCAATTGCATACGCTTCATGTTTATGGGTGGTACGTGTCCAAGTTTTGCTCGATACATCTTGACACGAATCTACCTTACGTAAGATACATTCTATGTCTGCATAAACCACGAATGGAACTTTTAGACATTTCGAATATGCGTTAAATTCAACGAGATCTGTTTTACCAGCCTTGGGCATTCTGATAATTTGATTAATCATACACCGCTTTTTATGACTATTTAAACGTGATTCTGATGTGAAATACAAGTTACAATTGTTACATAACCATTTTCGCCCATTATGTTTAGTTAGCTGCTTTCCTAGCAAACGTGATAAGTCTGTTATCAGACAATAATGTCTTTTATACATCAAAAGATTAACATGATGTGATTTTATCTCTCTTGGTTGATATAAGAGAATAATCGATTTATTTTCAACACCGTATATCGTTAATGAAATATTTGAATTTTGATTCTCGAATTTTTCTACATCTTTCAATGACACGGGGAATGTTATATTCTCAAAGTTAAATTCTTTAAGAAAATCATATCTTTTATAGGATGTGGGTCGATTCTTGTTACGTTCTACAGGGTATTTGGATGCTAACAGACAGTATGCAAAGCAATATTTATCGGTATTACGAATGTTAATAACAGCTCTCTTCGATTTTATAAAGTCGGGTAATTCAGTATACATCCCGGCATTCAATGAATCGTATTGTGTCACATATATTGTTAATTTCTCAATACTGTATAAAGCTTTTGAACTGGTACGCGATTCAAAATTATCCATATGATCTAGTATAGGTTGTACAAACTTCTCTTCATACCATATAGATTTATCTGTAGATTGCAATATCACCTCAAGTTTACTGTTAAAGCTAAATGTATGAATATTATCGCTCTCTTGTGATTTTATGACATATTGACAGGATAAACAGCATCCTAGCTTAAGACCTGATTTATACATGTTTAAGCTCTTATCAATTTCATTAAAATTAAAGGTTTGCATTCTGATAAGTATATGACGGGATCAAGTATATTAACACAGTTGTGAATTTCGTAGGTCCATAATCTGTTTTTGAAGGCAGACTCACTGTGAATACATTGTAATCGTTCCGGATGGATCACGTTCGGACGGGTTTCATCTTGCTGAATCGAGGGTTGTCCAGTGGCACTATCGGAGCATCTTGTCGCCGTTTCTGAAAAGCAATTACAACATTCGATTAACTTTACATACGGGAACATTGATTTACATGTATGTAAGGTGGTAACAGAAATAACATACATGTTAATAACTTTTACATGCATGAATCTCAATTTTACGTAAACTCTATACTTTACATAGAACGTAATATGCATGTAACTTTTACATATGAAAATATTTACATCATGATTATGTATTTTACACAGAGATTTCAATTATTGCTATCATCACGTAACTACAATATTCAGATAGTATGTAACTGTTTTACGTAATGCTCTCTCAATTACATAAATGATAAAACTCACAACGTAAACCATATACATGTAAAATACCGTAACTGAACTACGATATTCACATGTACGTTTTACACATATAAATTAACGTTTTTTTCACCTACAACGTTACTTTTACGTGTAACAAACAAAACGTAACTAACATGCATGTGAAATAACGTAACTGAATTACGATATTCACATGTACGTAAATATTACACATGAAAATTAACCCTACAATGTTCACTCTCAATTACTAATACTGCATGACGTGCGATAATTAACACTTTAAGCTCTAATACAATATGTACGATTTCACATTTACATGGTAGTAACTACATTATCACTTTTTAATGAAATTTTATTCAATAATTATGCTCACCTTTTGACGACATTACGGGCTGCTTAAAAAAGACAATTTATGTCGTTTGAAACTACTTTCTAGAGTTTCCTCGCCATGGTATTGGAGTATGCAGTCACCACGGTTTAGTAGATCTTTCTGCGCTGCGGTCATGTGTTTGAATCTCTCCGGGAGGAAGACTTGGAATTCTGATGTTTCGACGACAACCCGTTCACCATATCTGGTCTTCACGGTTTTGACGGATCGAATGATGTGTTGAACGGACTGATCTAATTCACGTAGTTTCTTTGTGGGAAGATGTGTTCCACCTTCAGCTAGTTGATTTAGCTGGAGCATCTCATGATCTGAAACAAACATATAAGCACAAACGAATCAGTATTTCTTCAACACTCTTCGTAAACGGAGATACAAAAAAGAAATACAATATACAACTTTTCTATCTTACCTGTAGGATCCATATTTCCAGAGAATCGACTGCCTCCTCACTCATCCGTACCGGGGTATTTATTGAGAGAGGCTCCGCCCCTCCTTCCGGGAGAGCTGTTACTGTCTACACATTACGCTTTGAGTTTAAAGTTGTTACTAGTGACTACGTTATGAGTTAAAAGTTATTGCTAGTAACTTTATTATCATAGTTTAAACTTTATATATATTCATCATTTTTACCCCCCCACCGTATCTCTCCTTTCCAAACACCATGTTGCGTGCGCACACTAACGGTGATTCGTTCCCTACATCTTGGAGGGGGGATATAGTTACACATTTCTTTACACACACATACTTGTACAAAATATATTTTTCTGAACATTTGATTTTTTTACATTTGGTATACTAACACATTCATAGTATTGGTTCATCATTCATACAAATATATAGATTCATTCGTTTAATTTTAAAATATATTCTTTTTTCCTAGCGTTATTAGACAAAATTAGATTTCGATACAGCAATAAGAGTGTTTTGACCACCCCTGTCACCAGTCTGTAGAGATTAACTCTTTTTTTTTCTCTGACCCGCATTCCGAGAGGGGTGAAGTTCCATGGAGTATTCGTAATACTGAGGGGAGATTTTCTAGACAATTTTTTATATGGAGGGTGATATCTTGCCCTGGATAGTTAGGATATCTACACTATAGATCCCTACTTGCGTATATATATTATCATATTGATTGACCAGTTTGTATTACTCGTATATACTTATAGGCGAGATACTTTTCTCTCGTTATCTTAATCATTTTTAAATAGATGGTTAGTGCTTTTATTTTATTTTCGATGTTATGTTCCACTTTTATCATGCTTAGAGGGAATATTTTAATAATCTCCTTACAAATATTCTGTCACTGTTATGTTCCACTTTTATAGTGCTTAGAGGGAGCATTCCTTTGTCATGAAACCCTTTCACACAGATTTACATTTCCATTCTTATACTTTTCTCTCAATATTTTTTTTATCATTCTTAAAGAGATGGGTAGTGCTTTTATTTTATTTGCATTTGCTATGTTCCACTTTTATCATGCTTAGAGGGAACATTCCTTTGTCATGAAACCCTTTCACATAGATTTACATTTCCATTCTTATACTTCAATGTGGAACAGATTTATATTTTCTCATACCTCGATGTGGGAATGGAATTTAACCTTTTTCTTAACCTTACATCGCTCTTAGATACATAGCTCAAGGTTGGATTCTGGTTAGGGAACACCCCTTACCAGAATGTCTTATTACATTTATTTCATAAATCTCTCCCAGTACACCTACCTAATCATTCTCTCGATATTCTTTTATCTAAAGAATAACGATACTGCATCATATATCATACACTAAACGTAATAGATATCAAACCCTAGACTCGATATCCATACATGAGAGTTTAAGCAAAGACATCGAAGAATTACTATCAACACATTTAATTCAAACATCCCTCCCGAACCCCATATCGAACCCTAGACTCGATATTCATACATGAGAGTTTAAGCACACACATCGAAAAGAATTATTATCAACACATTTAATTCAAACACCCCCGGAACCCCGTTACCCACACAGCCATCACACATCACACACACACACACATCATCATCATCATCCTCATCACCCCTCAAACACATCTCACTGCACAGGGGAGAATGGCACTACGCCAACACTCCCCTTCTTTTACACCTCGATATTCACATAGGAGAGTTCTAAATCAATGAGCATTCTACATCACTCATATATTAACACAGAGGAGAGTTCAGCATCATATCTACACTGTGCTGATTCTCTCATTTCCATACTACTTGTATATTTGCATTTTTGTAGAAACGACAAACTAAGGTGGTCTGAAAATATTTTTAACTTTTTCTGATATATTTATGTCATGAATCTTTGGATCGCGAAATACATTGCACAAATTTCGATGTCTGTTACAGATGAATTTCTTTCTAACTTGCTTAATACTCCAGAGGTAGTGCTAATTACATGAAATTATTCTGGCGATGACCTTTGACCCAATATAGCACCAAAACCTTGGCATGAACCATCCACGTAAATTTCGAAAGGAATGCCTTCCCTCTATCTTTCGAGTAATATTGACTCGCAAAATAATCCTTTTTTTCTTTCTTTTGCGCCCAGAAAAAAATCGGTTTCTAAGTATCTTACGTACATTAAGCGTCTTCAACTGTTACGGTAGAGATTTTATCTGGAAATAGTGATCCAAGTCATAAAGAAATTTTCTCGGTTTTATGCCCTCTGATTCATCAAACATCGGTACCCACAATTCATTTGATAACTGATCATGTTGACCATAACTACTAGGCGTGGCTAGATGCAAAGAACCAGATCAATGACGAGCTTCAGTGTTCAGAACCGCAGTTCCGGGCACATGACTCGTTTGGTTGCTTAAACTATTTACAACTGAATTTTCACTGCCTTCCACTGTGCTCGCAGCACCTTCATGAACATTTCTTAATTCAATTTCTATTCTTTTTAAAGACCCCCTAAGCTCTCCTACCCACTTTTCATTTTCTTTCAATCTTTTATCTACTTCCAGATGAGCTGACAGCTGATTCTCTACCTTTTCTCTTATTTCAATTATTTCTCTGCCTTCAGCTTCAAGTTCAGCTTGTACTAACTTTAAACTTTCGTCTACTTCCTTATGTACTGCATTTTTAAGAGCCCTTTATCTCATCCGTAAGCATGTTTCTAGTTTCTACATTCTCTCTTTCACACCTCCCCTTTGCGGTTTCAAGCCTTCTGTCTTCCTAACCCTTCCCGAAGCTAGCTATGTTCACTTGTACATTTATAATTTCTTTTACTTTCCACTCAAATTCTAGTTGTCAGAGGTCTAAATACTTCCTCAATTTGGCATCCTGGCTCCTAAATCCTTCCTCCAGTTTATTGTTAAGCTCTTTACTTATGTCAGTTACCTGTTCCCTTATTGCATTCACCTTACTGCTAATTTTGTTCTCTAAATTACTGCCCATTTCATTTATTCTCTCTAATAACATCCTAAAACTATCTCCCGTAAAATTTAACATTCTGCCACTGCTTCCTGTTGCCATACCTGGATCCCTCTTCCCCGAATTGTCCTCCCTGCATACAATTTCGTTATTTTTAAAGGCTTCGATTTCTGTTTTCTTGAACTGCACGACTTTTCCCTTATCCTGACCTAAAATCTCAACTAAATGACCTGTAATGACTTTCCCACTGTGAAAAAGCATCTACCCGTCTTTTGTCTGAGTATGCAATACTCCTCTACTCATGCACACATAATAAGAACAAAAATGTTTTGAAACAATTACATACTTTCTTAAATATATATTTTTATATAGCCTGACCTTTTTTTATTCTTCAGTGGCTGGTTGACGTTCCTATGTTCCAGTTGCTCGCCGTTCTTGTAGAACTTCGGCAGGCCTTTATGCGCCGTTCCTCCAAAGTCTTAACTGTCCATTGTTTCACATCGTCCTCCTTGATCTTGTCCCTCGATGTTTATTCTGTCTCATTCCAGCACCTCGGTGTCTGTTGTTCCACGGCGTCTGTTGTCTCTATCGAGTCCCGCGTTGGGCGCCATCTTGCGGCAGTACTATCTCTCCGCCTCACGGCTGCACGTACCTGGGTCGACGTCGGGACTCCTTCCTTGGTCTCCACGTCGTCGTCGGCTGCTTGCTTTACCCTTGGCTCTAGCTGCTTCTCCTGCATGGATTCTTTTTTGGGGTCTCAGGGTGTTAAGGTTGAGACAGCATAAACCAACGATAATCTCTAAACTGCTTTAATTTGTCCTTACACTTGTACAACCCGGGCACTTAAATAACTACACTTTCGGCGGACATTTTATAATACATTTTATTGGATACGGCACTTCGTCGAACACACCTGACGGTTGTATACAATACTGCAATGAGCAATGAGCAACAAATGAGCAACAACTGAGGACTGAATGGGGTTGCTACCCTCTTATATACACACAGAACAGCGTCACAAGGAAAAACTAAGATGTTATTAACCTGTGTAACAGTACAGTAAAATAGCTGGCATACCATTCTATCGTCTAACATCCGCTCTTTCTAGACAGACGTCCGGGAGTGCAGTGTTTCTCACGTATGTCTGCCCAGGTTTGTTACAATATTTTACATCAAAGTATACAATTTCGCTTTCCCGAACATAACTAGTTACAGTTCTTAAATTTAAGAATAATTATTAAACATATTACATAGGTAAATGAATAATTTATCCAAGGACCAAAGTTCCTGTTTCAAAATATAATTTAATACATAATTTTCATATGCACATTTTTATTATTGACCTGCTTATAATTTTTTTAGATCGATAAATATTGTAGCAGTAGTATCAGTTATGCCAAGTATGTTAACTTCAGAGTGGCAAGAGATTGACTAGCGGTATCGCAAATAAAACCCACATTAAACACTTACACATAGTTTCTGTTATAGCATTTCCTATAATGTTTCCTCAATTGAAGTAATGATTTAACATCATACAGCATACCGCAGAGAAAATATATAGCGTTAAACGTCGGGTTACAGGATGGCTGTACATTTTGTGCTAAGCTACACTCTTGGGGACACACAATGAGCATAGTTCTTCAGAAATAGGCGGGTGGCCGTACTCATGGAAATATTTAGTCAAAATATTATCTTAGTTTGCTATTTTTATTATATGTTAAATAAGAACTCAATGCAAAAGAAAATAAACGAAACGTATACGACAAATGAAAAACTTACTGGATAAACTGGCGGGATGGGTGGAATAATGAGTAAAGTTTTATCTAACTTAACCACACATAGGTAAGGATGCCCTCATTGTTTTCTACAATCTGTTCCCTGAAAAGTTTAAGTATTAGCAAACTACGTGAGTATTTATTATATCGTACACTAATGTGTGTAGGAATTTTGATAGGAGTACTGAAATATAGGCAATAAATTAGAGTTCTTTCTAGATCTGTCCTTGTTATTTAAAGAGCAAATTATTATCTACTAGGAAGGGATAATTAAACAGGGAATGAAGGATCGGTCCCAGGTGACCGCAAAGTAAGATTTGTGGTGTACAACACGGAGCTGGGGTGGGTTTCCTCCGGGTTCTGCTGTTTCCCCCGCCATCTCATTCATCCGGTGCTCCATCTTCATCTAGTGTAACTTCAGTGTCACCGCCCGCGGTGCCCGCCTCGGTAGCGTGGTGGTAGCATGTCTGCCTCTCGTTCAAGAGGTCCCGATTTAGAATCTCGGTCAGGGTGAGTTACCTGGATAAGGTTTTTTCAGGGGTTTTCCCTTATCCTGAAAGACGAATGTCGGGTAACTCTAATCTCTATGGACCCCGGGCTCTTTTGAGCATCATTTCACCCATTCCATTCATCGTCCGATATGACTTAACGTTGGAGGACGTAAATTACAAAAAAAAAAAAAAAAAAAAAAAAAAAAAAAAAAAAAAAAAAAAACTGCCTGTGGTGCCGCCTGCAGTAAAAGCGGGCGTTAAAAACTAAACATTTCATTTTATTTCAGGTGATACAGCTGTAGTATTGGAGATGCAATTTTTTTCCACACTATCCGTGTGTAGGCTAAGATTTGAATAGATAGATTCAGACTGAAAAGTGCAACGTCAGTGCCGGGGTTTGAACCACAGATCTCCTGGTATCTGTCCGGTCACTCTTAGCCATTGAGCTACCATGGTCAACATGCCAGCATGCCATTAAATTCTCCATCTGACTCGTATGTGACTGAATTTTTTAGTCTGACTCCATCTGCCCATATCTTAGCTTACACACGTCTAGTATAGAAAAACCATTAAATTTCCATCAATTTACCTAAGAGTGGTAACTATGAAGCCTGCAACTTAAGTACTTACATAGTTAGTAATTCGCCACAAAAGGTGCGTATCTCGTTGTATGAGAGCTCCTAGTGGCTTACCGGGAAACATGGCGGTCATAAAATATCGCGGAATATAAAAATCAAATTATTACCATAATGTAAGGTTAGAGTCAGACTGAAAAATTGAAAGCCATAGCCGGGATTTGAACCACGGACCTTCCGATCTCCGTCCAGTCGCTCCTAACCATTGAGCTACTATGGCCAACGTGCGAGCATGACATTAACTTTGCTATCTGATTCTACACTTTCATAGTGCGTCCTGGCTAGTGTGAAACAACAAGCCCGCCTCGGTCGTGTAGATGGTAGCACGTGTACCACACGTTCAAGAGGTCCCGAGTTCGAATCTTGGTCAAGGTGAGTTATCTGGATAAGGTTTTCTTCCAAAGTTTTTCCTTATCCTGAAAGACGAATGTCGAATAACGCTAAGCCTCAGGGACCCTGGGCTCATTTGAGCATCATTTCACTCATTTCATTCATCGTCCAATATGACCTAACGTTGGACGACGTAAATTTAAAAAAGCGTGGAAGAACAATTAATTTCCATTAATTGTACCTAATACTGGTCCGAACTATAAATCCGGGGCCTTAAAGTACTTACAGCGTAGTAAGTCGTCATTAAGGTAGTTGTCTCATGTGTTTATGAGAACTCCTAGTGTTATCGGGAAAAACATGAGTCAGTTGGAGAATTTAATGTCATGCTGGCACGTTGGCCATAGTAGCTGAATGTTTAAGAGCGGCTGGGTGAGACCAGAAGTTCCGTGGTTCAAATCCCGGCTATGGCATTAAATTTTTCAGTGCGCTCTATCTATCCTTTCATAGTGCATCCTACACACGATTAGTGTGAAAGAACAATTAATTTCTATTACTATAATGATGATGCGAAGGCTCATTTGCGGTAAATTGGAGGAACCTTGCGCCGAAAGTTCCCTACCATTAGCCATGGAATCTTTTCTAACACATGCACGTCATTGGGCCCTAATCCTGTAGAAGATCTATTATACTTTAATATGACATATAAAAGACCCTAAACTCAGTCAGACAATAAATAATCTGCTATAGAACTCACGAGTGTTCACAACAATTTGGCTATATTTCACTACCTCTACCAACATTCCTCCACTTATTAATATATCATAAATATCCATGTGTTTTGCATCTGAAACAAATTCTACACTGGGCTTAGCTCATCCTAAGAACCTTCAGTTCATTCCTGATCCCCAGAATATTTATCTACTTGGCTTTGCATCCCACCATAAGTGCATCCCAGAAACTGTTAAGTTAATGCATTCGCTACCTGGCTGCTACCAACGACTTTCCTCAATCTTAATTCTTAATTACCTATTTCTTCAGACAAATCTTTTAACACACGCTTATTGCATTATACACTGATTTAATTGCAATTATTTCTCTATCTTCGCATCATTTCTATAATAATTAATTATTGTTTATATATTTCCATAAATAATTATGATGTCAATTTATATCAAGTTTAGCTCTTCTTAACTAAAGCTTAGAAAGTAGGCCACATATGTTCGCTTACTTTTTCCTGCGTCAACTCCATCTTTTCGTGCACATCAAGTTTCCCGGCACATCCCCAACATATCTCACCACATAACTGCCATCAGGTAGATTATGTGAACAAAGAAAATACATTTTACGCTGCGAATGGAAGCAGAGAAAGCTCCCGATACCACACCGATGTATGTGAAAAGAAATCCATGCACTTCTTTCTTTCTTATCGCTGTAAGTAACGTCCGAGAGTCAACACAGAACCTTGTGCAACATTTCTTATCAATTTATGTTTAATGTACTTCCTTATGGCTTCGGATAAATAGGTAGTTTTTGAGAGCTTCCCTCTTTCAGAAAGCAGCTCGTCCGTGACGCAAAATCACAAGCAGCTAAAGAAAAGTTATATTTAACAGTCGCACGCTTTTTCTACCTATGATCAATATTTATTCTAACAAACCTTGTTTTTGTACTACCTTCCATTTTAGCCTGGTGAAATTCTCCAAAATTGGTTACCATTGGCAAAACGCAGGTAATATTGTACTGTCATGGCCGGACAATGCTTGTAAATATCCCCAAGATCAATTTTCGTAAACATGATATTGCTGTTCCACATCACTGAGATGCAGACCAGGTGACCTTAGTTGCGTATTTGCCTCCCTGTTCCGCTTATTTGACCTTTTAGTGGAAGTATGGCTTTTAATATAGGACACTGAATATCTCATACCAATGACGGTTACTCGGTATTTAAATCCTAGAACTTCCGAACGCAAACCACAAATATTCCGCCTGAGTTACCCGTTCAATGATAATGACAAAAAAGTGTGCATGGGCCAACTCTTTTTATGTAGTACATGTATTAATTAGAGGAATTTTGAATCCATTATACATAATACGCAAAGCCGATTGTATGAAATCGTACCGATAGAAGCAATATTTTATGTTTGTAACAACATAGAAAACCGCCTTTGTCACGTCCAACTTTCAACCTTCACGGCTCGGTTCCAGATATGTCAATGCGAACAAAACGGCAAAAATGTATTCTTCCGCTAGTACGTGAGTTAGGAAACCTATCACGACCAACTGTTTATATGTACGCGTTATCGAGGTTGTTTGAATGGGTATAGTATTGTTTCTTCTTTATTGCCACATCGATATTTGTGTGTAGCACTGAAGTTTGTCCTTATATCTATATTTGGTAGATGATCATTGTGTGCAGCTTATAGCCCTTTCACAATTGTTATTGGGTCTTTTACTCTCTCTAGTATGTACAATGAATAGCACTTCTGACAAATACTTCTTGCCCTTCAGCTTGTGTTTTTTGCGAGTTTTCCAGGTGTAGAGAACCGGCTTGTTTCACAGCATGAAGCAGTACCTAATGTATACGATTAGTTTTACCTCTACGAAACATGTTATTCTCGAGAGCATTTAGTTGTTGAATTTGTAACACAACACTCTTCATTAGAGAATATTTGGAATGAGATTGCAAACTTTATTTTTCATCCCTAAGGGTTATAAGGCTGAACCAGCCAATACTGGGGTGCTCACCAAAGTGCGTTTGTTTACATAGCTACTTATCCTTAGAATGGAGTCGGTATAGGACTTCACTCAGTGTTTGATATATATCTTGGTCCCTCCTTTTCCTTCACCTTTGAACCTGAAACAGACCTCTGTCAGTTGGTGAATGTTTAAGGGGAGATTAAAAGGTCAATTGGGTTAAAAATGACATTTTCTGTTTTTAAGGTTATATATTATTATTTGATATTTTTTGAACAATTTGAGGTATAGTTTAGTGTTAGAAATGGATTCAAATATTTTTAATATATTTTTTAAAATTCTGCTGCATCAGACACTTATTTTCATCTTTCAGAAGAAAAAATCATAATATTTTAACCAATTGGGTTAAAAATATGAAATATAGCTTATTTTATAGTAGAATTCACGCTGCAGCGATTGGTACCATAACTGCTAAGATGGCCGCTGCCTGTGTGAGGGAAAAATAGTAAACATTTGAATTTTAAAGGTGAGTGTTTCTTTAATTGTTTTCTTCATTTTATTATTCCTGTAAAACGTATTTTCTATTACAAAGGTGCAGTTTTCTCAAAATCTGTGTAATATGATTATTTCAAATGTTCAAAACTTTCCAAGCACAATATAGCAGAGTTGTGAATCTACTTTTGTGTTGACCAGTGAAAATTGCTTTTTCAAATACTAAATTAAAGATACATGGTTGTAGTAGAAAAAATTCTAACATTTACATAAATAAACCGTATATCAAAAAACTAGATCCACATATTATAAAGCATTGCCTGAGACACCGGTAAAAATTTCACATTGACTTCTTTAGTAGTTACAGAGAAAAATGCACTTAAACTTAGCAATTTTATCCTTGGCGGGATTGGACTTTTATCCTCCCCTTAAGTGTCAGACTTTTGACATCAAACCAATTCCAGATGGAGTCATACATAGGCTGGTGTAAACCGTTGTTGCCAAGCATGTCTTTCAGTTACTCGGTTAAAATTTTTCTGAACTCTTCCCCTTTCTCAGCTCACTTAGATCTTTACTTTGTTTATACTTATATTAATATGTGTGTGCGTATGTGTGTATGTCGGTAAGAGACAGGCTTACCCAAAGCTGGTGTGGAACACGATTAAGAACGTTCTGCCAACATACAGTAAAGAAAAAACTGTTTAGGGAAAAATAACTTAGCCAGTGTTCCGTACACTCGACTGTACTTCATAACAATGTGAGAAATTCCAGTATTGCTTTCCGAGACTATGTCACAGCGAACCCAACTTCCAATATTCTTCCTTCTTCCGAATATCAACAATTTATTTAAATAGTGTGTGACATATGGCATCTTCATTGTTCCATTTGCCTTTCAGGTATCTTCTCATCCAATATAAAATAATTACCTTTCCTGTTCCTGAGTCGCTTTATCTTATGCTTTCGTCCGCTCTGTTTAAATATGATTTATTACTTATTGTATATCCATTTAAAATGACTTTTTCTACTCCATATAACGATGTTAAATGTCTACACAGAGCTAGATTAATGATCACAGTTCATTTAAATGGCTAATATTTCATAGGATAAAGTGGGTATAAGCAATAATCCAATAACCACGTGTTTAACAATCTAATAGCATTGCCAGTCTGACACCCGTCTGTATAAGTTTCTGTAACTTAAGTACATAGTTAAGGTTAGTAAATCTCATACCATATACGCCTTGAACAAGACCCATTCAATGAGACCAAATCTACCACCCGTAGCTCAGTCTCAAGTAAGAGTGTTTATAATTTTGTAGTTTTGTAATTGCTAAGTTGAACTTTTGAATGGATATTCATTTCCAAGTTCTCCCAGTCTCTAGGTTAGCTTGGTTTTCTTTCTGTATCCATGTAAGTGGTTAAAGGTTACGTTTTACCGTATGATTAAGGATGATGCATTTTTAAATAAGTGTGGGTATAATCGTTAGAAAAGTTATTAGAATTTTTAAGTGTTTCTTGTATCATAAGCGCTTGCATGGCGTACTTTGTAAAAGCTAATTACCTTTTATTTAATATAATTTTTCTTTCTTCCTTCCCTCCTTCCCTCCTTCCCTCCTTCCCTCCTTTCTTTCTTTCTTTCTTTCTTTCTTCATTTCTTTCTTCCTTCCTTTCTTTCTTTCATCCTTCCTTTCTTTCTTTCTTTCTTTCTTTCTTCCTTCCTTTCTTTCTTTCTTCCTTCCTTCCTTCCTTTCTTTCTTTCTTTCTTTCTTTCTTTCTTTCTTTCTTTCTTTCTTTCTTTCTTTCTTTCTTTCTTTCTTTCTTTCTTTCTTTCTTTCTTTCTTTCTTTCTTTCTTTCTTTCTTTCATTCATTCTTTCTTCCTTTCTTCCTTTCTTCCTTTCTTCCTTTCTTCCTTCCTTCCTTCCTTTCTTTCTTTCTTTCTTTCTTTCTTTCTTTCTTTCTTTCTTTCTTTCTTTCTTTCTTTCTTTCTTTCTTTCTTTCTTTCTTTCTTGCTTTCTTGCTTTCTTTCTCTCTCTCTTGCCCTCTTTTTCTCTAGCTCTCATTCTCTCTTTCCCTCTTTCTCTCTTTCTCTCTTTCTTTCTTTCTTTCTTTCTCTCTTTCTTTCATTCTTTCTCTCTTTCTTTCTCTCTTTCTTTCGTTCTTTCTCTCTCTCTTTCTTTCTTTCTTGCTTTCTTACTTTCTTTCTTTGTTTCCTTCTTGCTTTCTTTCTTTCTTTCTTTCTTTCTTTCTTTCTTTCTTTCTTTCTTTCTTTCTTTCTTCCTTTCTTTTTTACTTTCTTTCGTTCTTTCTTTCTCTTTCTTTCTGTCTTTCTTTCTTTCCTTCTTTCTTTCTTTCTTTCTTTCTTTCTTTCTTTCCCTCTCTCTCTTTCTCTTTCTTTCTTTCTCTCTTTCTTTCTCTCTCTCTCTTTCTTTCTCCTATTAAACTATGTTGTTTTCTCTCTTTCCATACCTTCTTTCATTCCGCCTTTTTCCTGAAGCATTTTTTTCTAGTGCATATAACCAGTATGCGTCGTTTTAAGACAGCATATTAGCTTAGAAGTGTACAGATTTGCTATGATTTGTTTTTTGCGTGAAGATTGTGTGCGACACGCTAACGCTGGCTGGTCTTCGCCTGATTGGTTTGCCTGGACCTAGTTCTCGCATAGACGTAATTGCCTGGCTTAGGTACTCGTTCCGTCAATCATAGCGCATTCATTTTCCCCCATAGTGCAACAGCGAATAGAGGACCAATGCTGCCAACCCGACTGCCGGCCTCACGCCCACATACGCAAGGTAGAGGTGGGCGATCATCCTAACGATGCGGGGAGCAAATGTGGTCAGCATCTCGGCACCCACAGCCGGAAAGTTGGTTTACCTATCATAAGCTCCTAAATTTCCTCACGATGTTGAATGGGCACCGGTCCTACACCCGGGACTTAAAATCCGCAACCCCAGGGGTTAGATCGATCCCGGGCCGCGTTTTCGTGGCAGGGAACCAAAGCATGATGCCTTAGTGCACTACGCCACGGCACAGGACCATAGCTTGTTTGCAGCTCGCTAATTAGCTTTGGTGAGTTCTTTTGTTAAGGCATGTATATAATAAGTACCTGCATATTTGGTCATACCTATTCATCATTTGGTGTTCGTCTCTGAAGTTTTTAATTGTTTAATTTTTTATTTAATGGGACTCGAATGAGAAACTAAATTTTGTGTTGATTTGTTGTCATTTGAGATAGATCTTAAGGAAGATGTTCCGGGCTTTTAATGTACGTTTCCGATATTTTGATTAATGGCCATTTACTTATGTTTATGTGTGCTGCTCTTTGTGGGCTGGCCTTTTAGAGCATCTGCAGTGCGGTAATATGTCTTTGTAGGTTACACATATATATAAGTTGAGAAACTATTTTCTACCAGCTCATCATATTACCTTGCATGCGTAAAATTGCATGTCCAATGCTTTAGACCGAACATTTCAGTGTGCCAATGAAAAGTCAATCATATAGTGCAGAAATAGGCATCCAGAGAACTTTGTAATTAACAAATTAAGCAGCTTATTGTATTTGTTGTTTGTTTATATGAATATATAAAATTTATAACTTTACACTTGTGAAACTATACATTTTATTATCGTTGTAATAGTTACATAGCCAATGCATAGTCTGTATTTTTTCTATAGGTATCCTGCACATGGACAGTACTGTTTTCGCTCGTGCGTTGCGGCAAATCCGCATACCAGTGTTAAATTGATTGGGTTCTAATTGGAGCTATGAGTTCTCTTATTCTCAGGTGAATGTATTTTGATGGTTGTTGTTTACTCATTCGTATTAATAACACTTTGTTTGTTGCAGAATTATTTGGTTTAATTCCTACTAAGTTTGCTTATCGGCCTGGATCGGTGACGACCTATTAGTAAAATTTCTAACGTAAATTCAATTTTACTCGAAACCCTGAATTACTTGTTTAAAGTTACTTCCATGCGGTTTCTATTTTTTCTTTATACGGCGACTACTTTACTCTAATAAGCTTCTAATGCTACTTCCACCTACACTGGTTGCGCTATTCTTAACTTCCCTACATGTCAAACTTATAAATCTTCGCTTCTCTTCTTAACGCGCATGAACACGTCCTTCCTGTCGTAGTATCACCTTTTAAGTAAATTTTTCTTACTTAAGGATTCAGTTCGAACCTTATTCTGACCTCCTCTCTAACTTTATCACATGACCAAACTACCTCAGCCTTCTCAAATGTTTGATTATTATTGGTTTCTCACTTATTTCGAAATTTCGCATTGGTTTGAAAAAATCATTTAACTCATTGACTTACAGCCCACCCTGAGTTGTTTGTAACGGTATAAATCTTTATCCAATCAGCGAAGTACATCTCTTTGGCTTTCATACTCAACTGCATTTTGAAAGTCCTTTGTCCCAACACATTCCTGGCTGAAATTATTCTATAGTTCTCAGGCATTGAACTTTTACTGGCACAAAGAAGGTAACGGTCCCTCTTTCCTGTATCTCAGACGTGTACATATTTTTACAAGAATATTTTCTCTTTCTTGCCTGAATGCTAGTATATATGTTATATTGAATTATATTCTTCCTTTCCTATTCTTTAAGCCAACCGCTATTTTAATTATTACTCTATCCATTCTAATTTCATATTACTATAACAAGATTTTTATATTAGTTTAACAAAGCATTATTATTAATTTATGTTCTTTTTTAATTATCTGATTTCGATTAATTCGCCGGCTCTTAATCTCTGCCTGATACTGCGGTTACAGCGTGTAAACAACCGCAGGTAGGTACTGCCTATGAATACCGCCTCACTGTAGCACAACTTACAAGCATCATAAACTATACATTCTGGAATTGCTCTTAAACGTTTATACAGACTGATATTTATTAACTATAATAGCATCACACAGTGCAGTGCACTGCGTTAAAATTTACAGTAGTAACTTTGTGAAATTACGACGCCTATAACTGAAGCACTTTTTAAATAGTGAAAAACTTCTTTCGACATCACACAATGTCAAAGTGGCTGATGTAAAGAATTCGACTCTGATATGATATGCTTTCCCGCTATTATTATTTAGGACGTTCTGGAATTTAGTTTCACGTTTTCTGTATCTGGCACAAGAAGCATACCATCAATTAAATCATATAGTCTGCTATTATGCCTATGCCTTTGTACATTTCCAAAACAGATTTTTTCTAATTGTTTAATAGACTTGGGCAGCACTGTAAAATTGCTGGATATGAACCGAGGATATTCAGATAGCTTGTTCGACATCAGAGACTTTGGAGTTAAAATATAGTTGCAATAGTTTTGTTGCAATAGTTTAGTGGCAGTTGTTCAAACATTTGACGGTCGTGCTGTACATCTGACGTCATCCATACTCGCGTCCAGTAACCTGTATCGCATGCGAGCGCACATCCCTCTGGGTTTTACTCGTAATATTAACTTTATTGACCTTCTTCTTGTAGCCTTCCTGGAAATTTTTTTCACCCTATGTAATACCATGATATAAAAAGGCCAACGCACGTCATAATGAAGGTAATAAATACCAAATAATTCCAACTAGTGCTTGTGTGAAAGATTAGTGATAAGTGCTTCTAGTTTGCCCGTTGAAGGTCGAGGAAGTAAGGTTAGGTGGCTGATTGTAGGAGTTTACTCAGTATTTTTGGCAGCACAATTGGAAATCCAAAATTCTAGCCACGGCGTTCTCTATGCGATGATACGTTAAATAACCAGGAAACGGATACATTCAGATTCTAAATTCATAGAGCTATTAAATTAAATTTAACTAGTGCAAAGTGAATCTTGTGATTTTATTATTTGTATGCAGGTAACTAAGTGCAAGCATTTACATGGGTCGATAATTTCGGTTTATTGACACCGGATTGCTAATAGTAGGTTCAAAATTTTTAAATTATGGTAAATATCAGGAATCGCCAAAAAAGCATATTTCGATATATAATTTTAAATTTCTTTCTCTAACGCAGAACAGAGACAGCTCAATGAATAACGACTATAGAGAAGTGATACGTACTGTTGTCAAAAACAAAAGGTTACCATTTTCAAGAGATGAAAAACTACATATAGCCGATTTAAATTTCACAGTTCAAATGAGCAAAGCTCTCAAGGATAGTTATTGTTACGTCAATTTTTACTTCGTTAAAATTGATATAAAATATTCATTGTTTGCAAATATTTATAATAATATTTCACAGCTGCAAATAACACATGCATTTACTGATAAGACTTAACTCTCCATAATTCCTTGAGCATGATAATTCATTCATTATTCTAACTAGCATAATTGTCTGCGTCAAGTATGATATTTAGAGTTAATTTAACTTTTCGATTTTAATTTGCTACAGGACCTTCATTATCTGTTATAATGCAGACATTGGAGTTGATGGTGCAGACATTGGAGTTGATGGTTAATCAAAAATGACCGATAATCACCTTAGTAAATATAAACAGTGGATACCGAGTGGTATGTCTCAGATAGTTACGTATGTGGCCCGCATTCGGGAGACCCAAGTTTCTTTTCCCGTGGCCGGCATACCTAACCCATGGGTTTTTTCGAGGGTTTCCCCTAGTCGTCACGCGAATGCTGGATAGGGTAATTGCATCCACTGAATTGCCTGTCCCTAGATTTCATTTCCATTATCATTTCATATCATCTTCCTTCAGGTGGTCTCTTTCAAGGTAACAGTGTCGGCGGTTGTCTCGGCGCTGCATGGCAGGATGATGCGCTACTGGTAATCACCTTCGACCTCCGGTGGAACAGTCTACGGTCTACGAGCGGCGTAGTGGGCCTTACGGGAATGCTGTTGATTGAATACCGGTTGCGCAATCTACCGTATTACCAGCTCTGGCGGCGGCCTCCGGTCTGCAACCCGGACTGTGGATTGGTCGGGGCCACGGTTGGTGGGATGCCGGTCGTCCTGGACTGACGGGGAGTTTCAAACTGGAAAATGGTAGTGACCCTGCCCTCTGCACTCTGTGAGTCCTTTGGGCCCGCCACCGTCTGTCTCCTTTCACCACATCCTTTCTCCCGGGTATGTCCTACTTGGGTGAAAGGTTCAAAAGATCGGTTTGGTCGACATGCTGAATCCCCTTCGTAGAACTCTATCCTAAATTCTATCCTATCTAAGTATAAACAGTAGATTCAATAAGCAATTACACATAGAAAATACATTAAACACGTGAGTTATACGTGATATATCTTACATATATATTTTTGTATATTTAGATTATTTCCGTAAAAGTAATACAACTGTGTGCGATTAAGTACTTGCATACACTTTCTGTTTATACATACTTGGCATTCGTAGATACTTGTCTGGATGCATGGCCTATTTGTAATTTGAAATTACAACTTAAATGAGAAACCTGAGGACGTTAAACAAGCACTTTACTGGAGCATATGTTTAATTCATAACTGCCGCCCTGCTCATATGTGAAGAAACATAACGTCGATTATTATTTTATTTACCCCGTGAACTTTAGGTGGAGAAATTATTGCATTTCATCCAAAAATTAATATTGCATATACATACGTTTTAACACTTTCGAATAGAGAGGGTAGATATGTACAAACTAAATAAAATACAATTTTTAGAATCGATTGCTACTGGATGGAAGCAAGATAGGTAGCTAATGGGTTCCTAAGTAATTTTACCTAACCTTAAACGTCAGAAGAATCTTTCCCTGTGAGTAAATCACGTGATAGGAGTTGATTTTGCCTTACTGCTGTGAACACATTAGTAGCGATGTCAGTATAATGACGGTTAATGAACTGAAAATTTAACGAATGATGGACAAACAAGCTTATGCTCCGTTTTTATGCGAGCATACACAAACACACACCAGTGTATTTGGGGTTTTTCTTACTGTTTACTTTTTGGATAGGGAGTTCAGAGTCTTCTAGAAGGGTACCTATGGATCTACGATGAAATTTCGATATTGAAGTTTTGGTTGGAACAAAGTACTCCTCTGTTGGCAAGAGGACAAGCTTAAGTTGTATTCCTATATACCAACATCTTTCTTCCTTGTTTCATTTTCCTCGAAATAACTAAAGCTACGCGTTTTCTGCAATTATGAACCCATATATTCTCCCTGAAATGCCGATATCAAAACGTTTGTGTCTTGTGCCATAGATAAGCACTAGATAAAGAAAAAAGAAGCAAGGAAGGCCTACTTTATATGGAAGAAAGCAGGTTAAAAGGGCGAAGGTGGTGTGAAGGAAAGAAAACAAGTATTGCAGAACACCCATCTGCTGCAGAAATGAGGAAGGGGGAGGATAAGAGACAATAACATAGCAGAAATTGACGTTACGAATTACAAAGAGCGCTGAGAATCCCAGTCGAGTAAGCAGGACGTGAGGTAAGGCGCTAATGAAAGGATCACAAAAGCAAGCTGCGGGAAATTAATTCCAAGAAAAGGAAGAAGTCACAAGAAAAAATAAAAGGACAAGTTAATGGGAAAAAACGTTGGTTTTCGGTTTTAGCTTTCCCTTTTATTGTCCCACTGGCGTGAAAGAAAACGTTTGGCACCATTAATTAGAAAACCGCTGCAATTCTTTTCAAGCTTTGCTGAGTCAAAGTCATTACAAAAATAAGCCATGCAGTGTAGTCTTTACTAGAGATGCTGTAATCTGTCTGAACTAGAACGATCCCGATGTAAATATACAGAAGGGGACAAATGGAGAGACAGTGATACTTAAACGAACATTCTTAGGCTACTGGTTATACATTTACTTCAAACACAAATTCAAAGAACTCAATTTACGTTTGCCCAGTCTTCGGAACCTTCGGAGTGAGTTTCTACTTGATCGCCTTTCAAAAGGAATTAGGCGTGATTGTACTTTCCATGGCCACTACAATAAGAATCAATATATAAAATGTTGTATAGTTTCCATTGAAGTCAGACGTGAAACTTCCACCAAGGTATGTATATAAAAATGTCATAGCTGAACAACATGATTCCTCGGTAGCATATGACGTCCGCATTCCCTAGGTCCGATTCCCTTCGGACAATCCATTTGGTTTTTCGTGGTTTCCCTGACGATAGGCAAATGCGGAAATAAATGAAATGTGTAGTGTTTAACGCCAGATTTTACTACAGCTGCACCGCAGGCGGTAACACTGATGTTACATGAGATGAAGATGTGGAATGAGATGGCGGGGAAATCGGAAATGCTGGAGAAAACTCGCCCCAACGCCGTGTTGTCCTTCACAAATCTCACTTTGCTGTCACCTGAGATCAAGCCCAGGCCGCCTTGGTGAGAGCCGAACGGTGTAACCAGTCAGCCACGGCGTGGCTTATGCAAATACTAAGGTAGTATTTGTACCACAAATTTCCTAGTGGTTCGGTGCATAGGTAAAGCTAGTCAGTGTCAGGATTGTTACCATTCTGAAATCTTTAGAGGCTCTCTGTTCGAAATCGCATACTGTCGTCAGTTTCTGGTTGCCTTTTGGGTCTTCCCTTTAGTCTTTCATCCTTGGAACGAATGAGGGCCCAATGCGATACTGTACCTCATTTCCTGAAGCCTCTTCCGTCTGCTGCTCTTAACTTGGAATGTTCAATGAATAACGGAATGTTAATATTGATATATTTTAACCCTTCCTTGTATGTATTTATTATCGATCCTAAAATTCCTTATATCAAATCGGGCCTCATTTACAACGTAATTCATAGAATGAACAGTAGACAAATGTATCCATTATCCCAGTGCTAAAATTTCTTGATTCCAGAAAGGTGTGCATTATGAAACCATCGAAATACTTGACGCTCTTCCTAATGACCTTAAAGAAAAAATTAAAAATTTCGGTGCTTTTAAAAATGCCGCTAGAGAGTACATATGCTCAAAATCATTTTATTCTCTACAAGATTATAAGAATGACAAATTATCCTAATAATGCTTATGAAGCTCTATAAATAGAGTCTAACTCTTCCAATGACAGAGCATTGCCAATTAAACCTTTGATGCCTGTTCAAAAGCTATTTCAGTGTATGTGTATTGAAGAAATGACAATAAATGGTATCCAAAGCAAACATGTTGAGACGTACTTTAAAATCCAAGTGAAAGTGGATTAAAAAGGTGATTTTGCATCATATACAATTATCCTTGCCTTCTTTTTCATGTTGCTTTTCATATTAGTTGTATATAACGCGTCTCTTATGTTAAATTTTGAGGCATATATGCTAATAAACTGTATACCTCTAGATATGTTCAGTGTTCGTAGTACTTTGTAGCCACAAGTGAACCCCCTGAACGCAAATCAATCAAATTTAATAATCAAAATAACAGAATGTTAATAAATAAATGAAATTAAAAGTGTTCCATACTTACAAGCAATGACGTCTTTCTACATTAAAAAGTTGGATTGTGAAATGTAATTACTTAAAAGAGGAACACTATTCACCCAACCATCCCAAAGTATACAAAAGATGACCTTATTATACATTAAAACCCGGCATAGCCCTTGAAATTCCAGTGCTCCAAAATGAAAAATATTATTTTAATATATTTTCACTTTATGAAATATATTTCCCCGTTTGGGATAGGCTACGAAATGTTGGCATCTTTTCATAAATCAGATAATCTAGTAAAATGCACAGCGTTTCATAAATATATCCCATAAAAGAAAAAAGTATGCACATATTAGTTACTAATCTTGACTTACGCGAGTATGTCTATGGAGCAATTACTTCTCCTTAAAGTATAAAATGCATAAAATGAGCAAAACGGCGAAGATACATTGAAATTAAAATGAGTGATTAAGGGCTGAACCTCATGACCGATATAACGACAAAAGCGTGACTACCTTAATCAGGTAGAATAGAATGAAATAAAATATAAGTGTGAATTATGTGCTGCATATATGAATTTATTTATAAATTATAGTGTGAGATGAGTGCATTATAGCACAAATCAGGCCTCACAAGACTTTAATTTGGAAGTGTAAATGGAAATGTCGAAACTTAGAACGAGAGTAGTTGGAAAGTTTTACAATAACCATTCAGTTGAGAATAACTACAGGCACAGCAGACGTTAAATTAACAGCCATCATTTGGAATTTAGAGTAATTAAACGAAGAAAAAGTGTATATTGGAATTTGAGGAAGACCTTCACACACAATCTATTTGGAGGGTACTGGGGAATTTGTGCTTTCCCAATGAACTTGATTGGAGTATAAATACAAAGGAAGTAAACATAAGAAGGTGTGGCATCCGTAAAATCTCGTGCACCAGCTACTACAGAACTAGAATAAAGATTATTAAAACGTTATGGCTTTTTGCTTATTCTACACATTTGCATTTTTAATAAGTAAGGAAACAAATATAACACAGGAGTCGATTGTCACTTTTTAAACTTTAACTTTAAACTTCAACTTCCTTTGAAATGTTACATCATGACCATCTATGTGTATTCTTTGCAATAAAGTAACCGACTGTCGTTTTTATACATTGGCGATTGACACAATTATTTTTATTATGTGGAACAGCAACTATTTGTACTCAGCGGCATGGCTCTCTTCCCATGTATGTTCTTTTCTAATGCTAATGTTTTCGTATAATAGTATAACAGCTTTAAAAGTACTTTTTAATGTTTTAGTAGTTAATGAAATGAAATGAGAAATGTTATATAGCCCCATGACAGTCTCAGCCAATTTGGTTCTTTAATTGTAAAAGAATTGCCTTCCAAAATTGGTTAAAGATATAGGTTTCATCATAAAGATAAATATTTCTAACAAAAGCCAGAAAGCACTCAAACTTTTATGAAAGAGCTCTAATCTCCTGGTCCGCGAAGGATGAGAATGTATTCCTCTAGCTAAAGTTGCAGTATTCGCTCACCTCTCATTGGTACATTTGCGATTTAAGTAAAATTTGTTTACCTACTCATGTATATGCGGTTTGTATGACTGGTTGCTTCCTTTCTGTTAGTAGAAATATTCACGCCACTGCTTGTAGACATGTGCAGAATTCCGGAGTAGCCTTTTCCCCTACATGAAGCACCAAAAATGCTGCAGGGGAGGTGTAATGGAAGTAGTGGGACCCCACATACACTGCATGAATTAGCCGCATGTAGGATGGATTTTTAACGCTAACGACTCTTTCTTCGGCAAGGCGGCGGGAATGGCTCCGGAGGGAGATCCTGGAAATTAACACTCTCCATGGCCTTCTTTGATTGATCTAATTAAACTGCTGCAAGAGACCAGAAGCTGTGCGTGAGAGGAAAAATACTCACCGAAACAGGGCAGCCGTTATGCATCCATGCTGCATAATACACGCCAAGCCCCTAAAGCAGAAAACATCAGGTGTGTGACAGTCACACAAGTTAGATAAACGAACTATTGACGAGAGACAGAATTACATAAGAATATAGCAGAGATCGATACATAACGTTGTACGTGAAAATCAATACATAGTGATAAAATATCAAGGTTTACATTTTATCAAAGGATTGAGTTCATTAGCCAACTTCCATGTTAAGTATAAACTGTAAACCAGTAAACCAGTGTCGCTAAGGTAATTAGTGTTCTTCTGCAAAAAAAAATTGTTAGCTCAAGGCGTACCTGGAAATTAGTTATATTGAGAAATAAAAGGGGCAAGGTCTCATGTAGAAAAACACTCTGAGAATTAAAATGGCCACAAGATACTTGGAATTTAGAAAGCCACCGGGTGGAAAATTGTGTTTCAAGACCAATGAAAAGCAGTGAATGTTGGCAACATATTGTGATGGTGGAAGCGAATACCTATTCTAAAGGAAATAAGTTTGAAAGCATCTTTGCTAGTTGCCGGGAGTGGAGCAAAAATGGAACATTCAAGGACAACCGCTAACGGAAATCTCGCAGCCTAAATTGGAAGCCTCATTTTTCTACCGCGCTGGATATTCCAGAAGATTCCATTTCGGCAGATATAGAAAATTCGTCTTCGACAGAATTCCCTTCCCTATAACATTTCTTTCGTGACCGGCAGTCTATAAAACGTGGAGCAAAAGCCAGCCTGGAGTTCAGTTGCTAGTTATGAGTTGACCAGTGACTATTGGAGTTTTGAAGCAGCTGTGCAGTTGAGCGTGAACGACAGAGCATTGAACGGCAAAGCTTTTTGAAAGCTTTCAGTGTCAGCAAGCAGAAGAGTGAGAGAAGCGACACCAGCACGAGTTGATGTTGCAAGAGGTACATAAAAAGTCAATGCACTGGAAAGAGACCTGTTTAGTTTGTGCACTTGTAAAAAGTAAAAATGATTGTAAGTTAGCATTGGACTAACGGTTCTAGTATCAAGGTGAGTTTGGTAAAATTTTGTGTTGTTAATTTAATTACATTATGTAAGAAATTTTTATTAGATAAAACACCATATATTCAACTTTAAGTTGAAAAACGAACGTGCATTTCTAACATCGGCATCATTTTACGTCGTGTTACAGTGTCTTACAAATTGGCATTTTGAAGTGCTGAAAGACCGCATTAGGGTTGTACCTATAGGTAATTAGCAGGGACTGGGGTTTTAGGTTTTAACCTTATTTCACCTAAAAACCTAAATGAGTGATCTACACCTAAAATGACCTAAAGAGCTGCTGACAATTTTTTAAACGATGAATGTTATTTTCTATCTTTCAAGTTAATTTGGAAGGTAATATTTGAGGGCAACTTAAAGAAAAAGTGAAGTTCGCCCTTAAATAGCATTCATCCCAACAATGAAAATATGTCCAGGTAAATCAGTCCGACCGAGATACAAGTTCTGTTGCTATGCTGAGTACTTAAAGGACATTAAAACGTTGTCAATGAATTAGATGAAACAGAAGCTTCCTGCATTGTCAAGGCTAAGAGATTACTCGAGTGCCTCACTTTTGCAGCTTCCCTTGCTTATATTAACAACGCATTTCGGGTTTATACCAAAAGCTATTTTCCGGTTGGAAAGTACAACTTTGCCACTGCAAGATGCTCTAGATATCATTGACAGTGTCTCGAGAAAACAAATGCCTGGACCAATAGCAGGTGCATGTTCTTCGAAGATGCAGAAGATTATTCAATGGAATCCTGGTTTTGAAGACACGAAAATCATAAATTCAATATTGAAGGGAGAAAAGTATACAGGAAAGTAGCCCCTAGAACCTGCTGCACTGGCATCAATGGTCTATGCTCCAATGACGCCATGTTCTTTAGAAAGAAGTTTTTTGTCACACAAGAATGTGTTGCGTGACAATAGAAATAGTTTACCCCAGAACATTTGGGCATGTTTATGTAACGATAAAAAAGATAAGAACTGATAAAATACATTGATTAATAAAGAAAGAAAAAATTTAAAAACCTGTTTTAATCAAGAAAAACTTTTATAAACCTATCACAAAAATATAAGAAACCTAAAATGAAACAATATTCTCTCTAAAAATCCGGGCCCTAGTAATTAGCGCCTGGAAATCTTCCAGTCAGCACTTCGGCGATTCACCTACTTAACGTTCTTGTATAATAAAAAAGAATAATAATAATAGTAATAATAATAGTAATAATAATAGTAATAATAACAATAATAACAATCATAATAATAATGATAATAATAATAATAAAAATAATAATAATAATAATAATAATAATAATAATAATAATAATAATAATAATAATAATAATAATAATAATAATAATAATAATAATAATAATAATAATAATAATAATAATAATAATAATAATAATAATAATAATAATAATAATAATAATAATAATAATAATAATAATAATAATAATAATAATAATAATAATAATAATAATAATAATAATAATAATAATAATAATAATAATAATAATAATAATAATAATAATAATAATAATAATAATAATAATAATAATAATAATAATAATAATAATAATAATAATAATAATAATAATAATAATAATAATAATAATAATAATAATAATAATAATAATAATAATAATAATAATAATAATAATAATAATAATAATAATAATAATAATAATAATAATAATAATAATAATAATAATAATAATAATAATAATAATAATAATAATAATAATAATAATAATAATAATAATAATAATAATAATAATAATAATAATAATAATAATAATAATAATAATAATAATAATAATAATAATAATAATAATAATAATAATAATAATAATAATAATAATAATAATAATAATAATAATAATAATAATAATAATAATAATAATAATAATAATAATAATAATAATAATAATAATAATAATAATAATAATAATAATAATAATAATAATAATAATAATAATAATAATAATAATAATAATAACAATAATAATAATAATAACGATGATAACAATAATAACGATGATAACAATAATAACAATAATAATAACAATAATAACAATAACAATAAAAATAATAATAATAATAATAACAATAATAATAGTAATAATAGTAATAATAGTAATAATGATAATGATAATGATAATGATAATGATAATGATAATGATAATGATAATGATAATGATAATGATAATGATAATGATAATGATAATGATAATGATAATGATAATGATAATGATAATGATAATGATAATGATAATGATAATGATAATGATAATGATAATGATAATGATAATGATAATGATAATGATAATGATAATGATAATGATAATGATAATGATAATGATAATGATAATGATAATGATAATGATAATGATAATGATAATGATAATGATAATGATAATGATAATGATAATGATAATGATAATGATAATGATAATGATAATGATAATGATAATGATAATGATAATGATAATGATAATGATAATGATAATGATAATGATAATGATAATGATAATGATAATGATAATGATAATGATAATGATAATGATAATGATAATGATAATGATAATGATAATGATAATGATAATGATAATGATAATGATAATGATAATGATAATGATAATGATAATGATAATAATAATAATAATAATAATAATAAAAATAATAATAATAATAATAATAATAATAATAATAATAATAATAATAATAATAATAATAATAATAATAATAATAATAATAATAATAATAATAATAATAATAATAATAATAATAATAATAATAATAATAATAATAATAATAATAATAATAATAATAATAATAATAATAATAATAATAATAATAATAATAATAATAATAATAATAATAATAATAATAATAATAATAATAATAATAATAATAATAATAATAATAATAATAATAATAATAATAATAATAATAATAATAATAATAATAATAATAATAATAATAATAATAATAATAATAATAATAATAATAATAATAATAATAATAATAATAATAATAATAATAATAATAATAATAATAATAATAATAATTGGCATATTTTAGAACTCTAAAACCGTATAGTGTTAAAGTCCAGTTGACAAAGGGCGCTGATGACCGCGCAGTTGAGCGCCCTTAAACTCAACAGTCATTATCATAACTTACTGAGACATTCGACTTATATTAACTGAAGCTTAGTAGACCTACCAGGTGCCCCAACAACCCCTCCTTCACGTAAGCAGATATCCCGTCGTGCGTTAAAACAGTTGCAGAACGGAACGGGGAAGCTCCAGTTAAGTGCACGGCATGGTGTATAGGGGTTCGCCCACGACACTGCCGTGTGCTTAGCTGGAATTGTCATGTTTTGTTTTAAAGAACAAAGGCATATATGTTTACTTGAAAGATGGGGCAGTTGGGCCACAATGTATACCAAAATGCAAAAGAAGATTCAAGTTGACAATGTGATGTTTTAAATTAACACAACCATACCCATCCCATTCCTTTATTGCTATACATACTCTAAATACTATTTCTGCAAAAGCTGTTTGCTATATACAATAAAAGCTGTGATAAACTTTCACATCACTAGCTGCATTGCACAGCTTTTATGATTACAAGCGCATTAGTAGAATGTTAAAAGTGTGTTACTATATGCCAATTTTGAAGTTGCATGCTCGTTCCTTAACGTCACCATAAGATACTAATTAACGACAGTATGCTAACAAAGCATTAAAAAAATCCAATAATAATGATTATGTGCTAATGTCACGAAAAAAGGTTATTTAAATAAGTGGTTTATTTAAAGATGTGTACAGCTTTTATTCTAGTTCTCAGCTGCCTTCTATGGTTTATATTTTATTTGTCCAATCACTGTCTAAATGTGTTGCAATTTAGTCATGATTGCTAGCCATTTTTTAAAATAAGTTTCCAAAACTTCATCCTGTAAGAAATAGTTTGATTTGGTTTATACCGGCAGCTTTCTTGAAAATTTATTTACTGCAACTTTGGAAAATTCTGAACTTAAATACCAAGTTTGGTAATTATCAGGCTACCTATGTTGAGTTGTGCTTGTTGTTGCAAGTACCTCACTCATTCGCAAAATGCTGCCACGTGTATCGAATAGTTGCATCATTATTGCACATTGCACCTTACGGTAGCTTTTACGTATCTGCAGTAATTATAAACAATAAAAATCACATGTAATACTTAATAATAATACATGATACTAATAAAATTGGTAAGAGAAACATTTATATTACTTTGACTATACTGATTACATCATATTTGATGCCGTCTCGAATATGTCGGTCCTCGATGGCTTTACTGTCAGTTGCTCCAGTGTTGAACTGCGAGATATTTTGTTCAGGGGATACGTAGGAGGATTTGGGAATGGACAACACCAATTAAGTTGACTGGTACGTTTAATGGAGACTAATACCTGCTTGAGTTTTCTGTTTTAGAATGTAGTATTAATATTTCCCGAATCTTAGCACGAGAAACTGTAACTGCTGGAGTATTAAATCTATTAACTTCTGACGTACTTATCAATAGGTGAGAATTTAAAATAAATGTTTTCGTAATGAGGAGAAGCTAAAATACTAAAAGGAAGTTTCCATTGCGGTGACTTTTAAATCTGTATAACCCGTTCGCGGTCCTTAAACGCCACGAACTGCGGCTAATCGATTGCAGTAAGCACTTTTATAAGACTGAAACCAAAGGCATAGACACGAAATTTAAAAATGCATACCCCTTATTAACTTTGTACACCATCATTCCTTAATGTTCTCAATTATATAGTCAAATACAGCAGCTAATTCGTCTCTGAAGCAAACTTTTTACTCGATGACTTGCTCAAGTCTCAGAATGATCTTCTTATTCTAAAATTCGGAATATTGGCCTACGTTCCTTAGCAATTTAAATCTGAATTATGACCATAATGGTTTTGAACCTTGAGCTAATATGTTCCTTACCGAGTGGTTTATTAAGAGGTCTTTCGTCCAATATGACTTAAGTTGAAGGACGTAAGTTACAAAAAAGAGTCTTATATGGAACAGAACACACTAGTAAGTTTTTTGCTTTTGTTTTTTGTTTCTTGTTTTTAGTTTTGTTAATCTACGTCCTCCAACGTTAAGTCATATCTGAGGGTGAATGAAATGGGTAAACTGATGCTCAAATGCGTCCAGGGTCCATGGGGCTTAGATTTACCCGACATTTGTCTTTAAGGATAAGGGGAAACCCAGGAAAAAAACATATCCAGATAGCTCACCCTGAGCGAGATTCGAACTCGGGACCTCTTAACGAGATTAATTTATGTATAATTTCGCTATATTTACAGTTACAGTTGAAATCGAAAGGAATTTTTTTATTATATTTTACAATTTTTCCTCATGTTTTACTCACATTTTAATCACTTTCACTGATTTTTCTTGGCAAAAGTGAAGATTATATATGCCGAATTTAGCACAATATTGCAATATTTCCAAATTTAATTAGATATTTCCAATTTTTCTCAATAAGCCCAAGGAAAATGTTTGGTAAATGCAGCAATACACCCAAACATATCACATACATTATTTTTTTAGACTTTCTGACTGATTTTTATCTACTAATGCCAACAAATTAAAATATTTGAAAACATCTTCATTTGCTTCTCTTTGGGCTTTTTGAGAACAATTAGAATTATCTAATTAAATTTGGCAATATTGTTATATTGTACTAAATTTGACCTATATATTCTTGCTTTTTCTCAAGGAAGACTATAAAAATGAGGAAAATATGAGTAATATATGAGGAAAAAGTGTCAAGTATAATTAAACAATTTACTTGTAATTTCAGCTATAGCTTTAGGTATAACGATATTACACATAAATAAATCTCGCCCCTGAGCTTTCTAGTGTGCTCTGTTCCAAGTAAGCCCTCTTACTACTTAGAATCCTAGTTAGCTTGGTTACATTGTCTAATTGATTTCTTTTTCTTAACACAGAAGTTAGCTAATAAGAGATTTTTTCTCATGACAAATTTGAATTTATTTTAATATTAATAATACACCTCTATACAGAGGGTACCCTTATTTCTTGGCCGCTGTGTCCTCCAGCAGCCAAGGCCAGGGAGGAGTACAAGATGTTCAGAGTCAGCGTTATGCATTGAGTATACCGTTTGGAAATTACTTATTGCAATTATCTATGTTTCTGTTATTTCCTAAAAGTATCAGTATTGCTCATTAATAATTCTAATATAAATATTTTGGAAATAAAATAAACAAATATGTTATTTTCAGACCTATAATGAAATAAACACAGATATCCTGCTGCTCCAGAAAACTATGGTATGGAAGTATACATGGTGGACTCGTAAAACGGTGTGAATAAGTAGATGACTGAAAATATTGGAATTTTAAAATACCCACCAAAGCTCGTCATATATGAGAAAGTAGTAATTAAAATCTCTAGCTAAATTTTAAAATGACAAACATATATTGTGATACTAACCTGAAAGTGTTCTGAGCCTTACCGATGTAACTCACCTTATCATCATGAAATCTAAAGCATAAACAAACTTCAAAGCTGTAATAGTTGCGCGATGGTGATGAAGCGATGATGTGATTCTTTGCAACTCGTTGAGACGTTATTTGTAGCGTTGTTTCCCGATGTTCTCCGCAAGAGACGTGTTCTCGCAGCACACCTTTCTTCTTATTGTAGCTCCGATTCGCATGAGATCTTATCTTGATCGTGGTATCGGATAGTTCTAAGGGAACTTATGTAAAGGAAATCAAAAAGATTCAAAATATTTTTTTAAATTCAAATTCGAAACATAATTTTAATAAGATTTGTATTTTATCGTAAATCAATATAATTACACAGTTTGAAACAATATTTTTTTTCCTCCCGTTGATGAATAATTAAAACAGTTCAAATTCTCTGGTTTACAAAAGACGCTATTATTTCTTATCCAACTATTCATTTTACCTCTCGTTTCTATGACTAACAAATAAACTCCTTTTCACTGGTCCACGTCAACATACTACGTAATATCATTTTTACAACTACCAATCATAAAGCATAACACCAGCTTGACTGCATATTGCAGCATCTCATGATCCACTGAATTTAACCGTTTTCCTTATCGATCCTCAAACAACATGTTTAAACATTTTTCAACTCTCGGGGCCTAAACCAAAACAACGATTAGAAAGCTATGGAAATAATGAGCACAAAACACAACATTTACAGCCGCACAAAGTGGCATAGTTATCCATAAAACGGAATCAAGTAAAGGAACCTAGTTCACATTCATACGCGAAACGCAGTGCTGGCTTTTATTGTCCTTGATAGCATATTCAATCCAAGTGTAATATGTGCATCTATCGGGAACGAAAAAGATTTTCAAAATACGAGACAAAGAGCTTTATACTTGATATTGTCCAATGTATTTTAATGCATGCTTATTTTACACTATTTTATTGAGACAGTGAATATGGAAACGGCACTTAGGTGAATATAAAATTAATTACTAAGAACTGCTTCACATGGTGTTTCTAACAGCAAGGTCAACAACATTAATATTTGTGAATAACTGACGAATGTGTATCATCACCTGTTTACCTTAAAAATTCATGGCTGCCGTAGGGATTAATTACAATGCAAACAAATATTGACAATTAAAAAGGAAATAGAAACCCAAGCAATACTTGCATTCTGAAGCTAAATTATTAGATACCATAACATTCCATGTCTGCATCATTGCATATTTAAAAAGTTAGAAGATTTAGTATATTCCATCCACCTATTTGCGGTAAAGGAACCGGAGTCAACGCAGGTAGAACTGTAACTCATTTTGGAAAACGTCCTAGAAATAGAGGTAATCCTTTTAAAGACAGTATAGTAATAAAAACGTAAAATTAATAATATGTTTATTATTCAATAATATCATTTATCGCCATAGTTATATTTATTTTCATTTTATGAGGAAGAATAAGTTTTAATCGTCCAGATTAGGTTACCAGTACTCAATGCAAGACATTTAACTTACCACCATAGTAGCAAGACGGAAGTACGCCATCGTCCAAAATGTATCTTAAGCATAGATAAATAACCTGATTTAAACGTGTAAATTTAGAAGAATCGAGTTGTACTAATAAATGTAAAGGCATTGCGAAATATAAGAAATGGACAAGGCTAAACATTAAGCTATTGAAATTAAAATAACATTTGTTATTTTAACAATTTAGCTCATTGTTATTTATAACGTCACTATTATTGAACAACACCTCAACTCAGAAGTTACAATCGTTTTCAGAAAACCTGTACAATATGTTGGGCATATGACAAAGTAGATGGGTGCTGCTAGTAAATGAGCTACTTGCTTCAAGGTACGTATTTCTAAAGTGGCAGGGAAGACTCGCAACTCACGTAAAGCGAGCTCATCAGAATGCTTTGGGGATTCCCCGCCTCGTATTTCACGGCGCCGCGCCGGCAGTCGAGAAGCTCATTGGTTATTGAAGCGGAACCCATTTTCCGTCCAATAACTCGCTGCTCTTACTGCAGCAAAACGTATGTTGATTGCTTTCTTCATGACCGACTTTGCAGCACCTGTGTTTTATATATTTACTTACTGATTTACCGATTGTTACAAAATCTCTGATAAAAAGGCTATAAGTTTACGTTTCGGAGGTACAAAAAGGCCGGCGAATATAGCCAGTCATTGTACTTCCTTTCTTACACAGAAGATAATTATTAAAATGCTGCTTGTAACGAGGGAGTATTCAGTTAAACAACTTTTAAAGCAAACAAAATTAGTTATTAACTAAGTTTCCTTGAATAAAAAATCAGACGATTGAAATATTAATGAATCATTTTGGTTTCTATTCTAACCACTCCAACGATCTTGATTGGAATATTCCAAGTTCAAAATATTTTAATAACAAATAAAGTCTGTATCTTGAATTACGTAGGAATAACCTGCGAAGTCCTCTTCTGAATGACTTTCATATTTTGCAAGCAGTATGAGATTTATTAGGCATATAGAGAGCATTAAAACACACAATTTATATCAAAAAGTAATTTTTGTATCGTTAAGTATTTCCAAGATATTAATTATTATTGGTCTGAACTACCAAACGCTTGCGCATTTTAAAATGGTAAGTGACTATTAGTTTCTCTCATCATATGAAGAACGTGGAATTCTCATGAGATGTGGCTACGCTATTTATAAGTCTGTCTCACTTTACCGTGTTTTGCTATGACTTTTCGGAAGGAAGATGGCCGATTGACCGGCCAGTTGAAGAAATAAGAGCGCTAAATATTTAGAGTAGGTCGTCCAGTAAACATCGGAAGCGATTTCGAAACATAAGATTCTTCTGGTCCCCTCCCTCTCGCCTGTCATGAACATTCTAACTTGAAAGCCACAATAGGTATAAGTATGGTTATACTCAGATAAGTCTGTATATAAGTAGCGTGCTCACACGTTACTCCCTGTTACAAGAAGGCAGTCTTGCACATGTAATATGTGTTCCCTGATTAAGATTGTGACACAGTTGTGATGTGCAGTGAAGAGCGATCAGAGAGTTCTTGTGTTCGACGCTCCACTAAATGAAGTGGTAAGAAGAAAAAGTGATTGCTTCGAGCACACTTCATTATTCCGCTACAAGCAAGAAAATATGAAGTAACATGAAGATTAATATAGATCATATTAGAGAATTACACATCATCTAAACTCTATCAAGCTACTCACATGAAAGTAAAGAATGAACTACAGCATATTACCCAACTGATAGTTAAAATTAACTAAATCAAATTAGATAAGCGACCATAACAACTGGACAAAGCCCAGTATCTTATACCCATAATAAATATCCAAATGTGTAATAAATGTCCATCTTGATTAAGAGGAAATATACAGAAGAATAAGATCCGATAGTAACAATTTTCAGGAAAGTGTGTAAAGAAATCATTTGAATGCAACACCGAGTACTTTCCGCCATGGTTCCCGGTATTAACAGCTTAAACATTAATTCATCAGGCATTGTATAGACAAAAGCCTTTTTTAGGGTCTTAAAAACTGTCTTAGAAAAATAGCCTAAGATTAAAAGTGTTAAAAATTACTTCCTGCCAGTACTAATATTAGGCTTTTTCATAATACGGTCTTTTTATATTTTTGTTTTGGAAAATTTATTGGGTTTCTTTGGTTTGGCAATGCTATTTAGAGGATGCCGTACCTAGTGTTGCGTACATTGCGAGCATTTAACAGTCTTCAGTTGTTAATAAACAAACACAAAACAGAGATAACAAAGTTTAAACTTACAGTCCTTCTAAAACACTACTGGAGACAAGATTATAAAGCCGCTGCTGCAGCTCGAAGAATATGTGAATTGGAAGTAGAAGGTGTCGATACAGAGTGTGCCGCACAACGATGGGTCCAATTTTTTAACAATGGATACAAAAACACTAAAGATTTATCACATTCTGGAAGACCTAAATTGTGGAATATTGAGGGTACACTTCAAGTTTTGCGAGAAAATCTAAAAAAAAAGGATCCGTAGGTTTTCAGAGGAACTTGGTGCATCAAAAGATATACATTGCCACATTAAACTCTTGGAAAATCATACAAAAGCTGTAGACCTGTACCTCAGGAACTGACACCTCAACAGGCTGAACATAGTTCAATTATCCATAATCCCATGGATGACAGATTTTTCAGGAGAACTGTCACTTGTGGTGAAAAATGGTTATATTAACGAAATCCTGATGCCTCTAATAACTATACTGATCACCACCTACCAGACAAATTCATCGTTAAGAAAAAGTTTGCTGTGTGTCTGGTGGAATTTTGAAGACGTGATTCACTGGGAGTTGGCTCCAAACGGGTAGCGATTTATGCGAATCTTTATTCTCAACAACTGCAACCAGTTCAGAAAATTTGGGACGGAGATACCCAGCAACGGAGATACGTTGAATCAGGACTATAGAATCTAACGGTCTAAACTTGAAAATTAGTTAATTGCTTGTCAGAAAACATTTCAAAGGATTGATTTTCTTAAAAAATCTACATTACTTATTAGACAGTATTTATAATAAAATTTCCTGTGAAAAATTATTATTTGTGTATTTTATAGCTTCAACTTCATCTAAAAGATGGTGAGAGAGAATTGCCTGATTTGGGTGAGATTTACAATGTATAATATAACAAGGTGTTTTATTTGTTTGTTTCTTGTGCATTTGGGGTAAATGTTTCTGATATTTGTAAATTCACAATAGATTCACAGATAAGTACTAAAATAACTATTCAGCTGTGTAACAGTATGTAAAAGCTAAATATATCACGCATTTTCTTATAGAAATGGTCTCCATAAAACTGTAATGAACATAAGCTTAATGCATCTTTTTAAGTAAAATGCATTTTAAAATACTGCAATAAATTAGTTATTTTGGTCTATCTCTTTCTGTTAAAAGAGTGATATCTGACTTCGGAGTTAATATTGACACCTGAAACAAATATTCAGTTTGCACTTTTGTTATACTCATGTATTTATTAATTGTAATTTTCCATTACTATTTAAGAGGAAGCTTTAGTTGACTGGTTTTCAGTTTCTTTTATAGAATTTGCGTGTTTTCAAAAAAAAAAAAAAAAAAAAAATGCTCCCTTTATTGAGTCATTGAGGAAAGACGTATATCATATATTCAAATATGTACAATGCATACATAAGCCATTTAATCTATACTGTATTTCATTCAGTATTGTTGTAATAGCTAAGTATTGTTTAGCATTAATAACAAGATACTTTGTGTTTCTTGAGCTTATGGAGAGCACAGATTTTATGTAAACAATTTGAGACACTTTACCCTCATTGCTTCCTTTTGAGAACACTGCAGTCATTGTAGTTTAAGTTTCTTTTTTCGTGTCCATCGGCTAGTGCTACGTGGAAACCAAAAGTACCTTTGGGCCCATCGCCCATAAATTTCTGGAGATCTTTTATCTTACACATAGTATTTGTTTTACGTCTTGCGTGTCCCAAATGTGACGCTTTAGATGTGTCCCCAAACTTTATTTTATGTATTTACTGTGGCATTGCAGCTATAAAACTGCTATTTCAACCAGAAAAATTCATGGGCGTATTAATCTTGGGAGAAAAGTTCAATTTTGGGTCCCCATCGCGACTAAGGCATCACGTATTACGTAATAAGACGTAAAAGCGAGTCCTAGGGGTCACCGTCACCTTTACGAGGCCATTTCGCTTAAGTACCTCATCTCTTATACCCGACCGCTGTCTCGTCTTCAATCTAAGTAAGCTTATCTGAGCTAAAACGGGCACTGCCGAAATTACTGAAAATGTGAATTACCTGCTTTTCCTAACTGGACCTTTTTAGTTAGTTACATACCCCACTGTTTACCGTTTGACACCACCATAAACATATAAATCACTCTTTATTCTTGAAATATACTCCTTCTCCACCAAAGTTCTCACAAAGGGCCATTGTCACATTGCAACAGATTGAGCTGTGAATTTTTAACTGAAAATGCATGGGAAAAATATATTGTATCTTGGCTTCTGCCACATGGAATACCTATTCACCAAAAATTAATTAAGTTGCAGCTGATGTGTTCAAAATAATCGATTCAGCGAGTGAATTTATGTTAAACGCTTGAGCTCACATTCTATTGTGTAGTAGTTATCTATATTAAAATTATATTATTATTATTAAACATTTTTTGCTTTTCAACAAGTTAATCGTTATGATTATATTTTACCACCTCTACCCTCTTATCATAATTATTAAAATTGGAATAATAGAACAGACGGAGAATGCCAATCTATAATCGATTCAAACACAGAACTTTGAATCACGGATCTCATCAAGAATTTGAGAACGCTTTGTAGTAAACTAGAAAAATGTTGTAAAATTTCATGTTCTGCAGGCATGTCACCATGGTAGCTCAGTTGTGCGGAGCAGCAACACTTACTTTAAGGATCCCTAGGTAAAATTCCAAGTATATCAAAAAGACTTTTACGTCGTTTTAAATGGGTGGTTTTACCAATATGGATCTGTTAGAGGGATGGTGTATGGGTGGGTGAGTGTTAGACAGTTAGCCTCTCATTTTATCCCGGTAACCTATAATCTTGCTCCTTCTTGTGTCCAATTAGACCTTAATGCTACGCAACTATATCTCTGTTTCGATACATGGCAGGCTGTTATCAGTTTCGACACTGTCTACAAAGATCTTTAAGCAACTTCAACAATACGTGCCGGGCAGATTGCAATTTTGACATCTGTTCCCAAAGCACTTGGTATTAGATAAATGTATGTCTGTTTCTACATGAGCCAGACAGATTGCATTAGGATGTCGTCCAGTCTCTTTCATGTCTTTGTTTAAATGTCATCACATTTGCTATTGCCATCTACTAGGGCATTTGAAAAGTAATGTTAACATCGCCGTAGCAACATAAAAATGAATTTAGATTACTTTTGACATCGTGAACTTCATTTATTGTCTCCTATTACGTAAATAAAAATTTACCAAACCTTGGAAGACGGTACACTCCATATGCAGCACATTTCTGGATAACTCTCTCACTGATCGATTTATAGCTCTCTGAATATGAACTCTTGATTGAAATCTAATGCCTCTTAGAGGTTATTTGATCTTTAAGCATAAGTCTGTTACAAGGGCTCTTGTCTGGTGAATGTGGTGGAAGTTCGAGTCCGAGTTCGAGTACCATCCAATTCCACCTTCCTCATGCAGTCATGGTGCGGCATGACAACGAACGTTATCATGTTCGTAACACAATAGGACTAATGGTTTTAGGTTGTTTACGGTGCCGTGCTTAAAGCTAGCAATATTCTAAGTAATGTAAGTAGTAGATTCCATTTACTCGTATGCTTTCATAATCATAACACAGAGTAATCATCAATTTCGAAGAATCCTACAATAATCGATATCTTTTTGGCTGCGGTGATTCTACATGTCAACAATCATTTGATCGTCATTTAAGCTCAGGTATACGAACGTATCTCTCTTTAATTGTGATAACACGACAAATAAAGACTTCATATTCGTGTTCGCTAAATATCCGCAAATGTATTCTTGCTTTCCTTATTTGCTGCCACTTTTGAATTTCAGTTAGAGCGTGCACAAACTTTTTGCATTTTCATCTTTTTTCTTAAAATGGTCTGTATATTCGAAGCTGCAATATCTACTTACCTAGAAATCTCCATAATTGCCCGGTGTTTGTCATCTTCCAGTAAAACAAGAACATGGAGATCGTCTGTTGCAGGAATGGGCCAGCACGTGCTCCGTTCTAATATTCCTTTCCTATCTTCCTTATTGGAAAGCTACCACACATCTTGGAATAGTTTGATGAGGTAAAACTACTACCCTACAAACTTCTTCTTTCTTCTTTAACTTCCCTAGTTGTATGACTATCATGGTGTTAGGGGATTCTTGTTCCTCAATCCCTTTTAAGGAGAGAACCAGAATATGTGATCGGTCCAATGTCTGGTGTCAAAGTGAAGGAAGTGGATGACATATGAAGGCGAAATGAATGATAGGAAAGATGATAGTGGAGCAATTGGTGAAACAGTGGTCGGGGAAACCGGAAAACCCGGAGAAAACCCGTCCCAGCACCACGTCCATCACAAATCTCACTTTGTGTTCACCTGGGATCGATCGCGTGGCGCCTTGGTGAGAGCTAAACTGTCAAATCATTCAGACATGGCGTGGTCCCTCGAGCTTTTCGGAATGCTCTTAAGCACTGACTTGCCTACTGCAGCTTGGAATTTTATGCAGCAACTTTGTTGATATCTATTGAAATTCGTCTTAGGGCGGATTACTGATTATGATAAACAGTTTTGAACTCTCAAAATATTACTGTTTCGAGTCTTCTAATATTACAGGTTTATACAACACAGACTGCTTATGATATACTACAGGATTACAATTGGCACGACCAAGATCACAGCAACAGCGTTACCATTAGGTACTTTTGGAGTGTCCTAGTATTTTTAATTTTACTATCGTTTCAACCTTAAGGTGGAACTTTGGGTCGCTATATTAGAATGTTCAATCCGGTATTTACCTTGGTGGTTGACGGAAACCGCAATAGTTTTCCAATTGCTCATGGGTCTGAAGGAACGCCGGTGTATATTTAAGGCCTAAGAATGTCATAGCTTGTAATACACAGTTCATTATACTCTAAGGTTTTTCTCTTCAATACCGTCCTAACTTTACCTTTGTTTTAATATTTATGTGTATATTTAAGGCCTAAGAATTTCATAACTTGTAATACACAGTTCATTGTACTCTAAGGTTTTACTCTTCAATACCGTCCTAACTTTACCTTTGTTTTAATATTTATGTGTGAAAGGAAGTTAAAGGTATCGCTGCTCTTCCTTATTAAGGACGATTTGAGAATTATGTTTTTTTATATTAAGTATATAAACTGCAGTGAGACCGAAGGTTGTTTTTCTCAAATCATACACAAGAAATATATTCATTAAAAAGGGGAATGAATTTTATAAAATAGCTCGCTCGGCCACTAAGTGTACAACAATAACAACAACAGCAAAGGTGCCAAAACCTGAAACTATGAAATATCTATGTTATAATGTGCGCTGAAGTGGAAAATACAGTCCATTTTTTCACATCACGTAAGGCTTTTGTTCAGTGATCCGATTCCCCTTTTTTTCTCTCCAGACGCAGTCTGACTGCAGGTAAACATAAGTTCATCTTTCAGGTAGATGCTAGTGGAAGTTACTGCATGACAAATTTCCTGTTAACATTCTCTTTCAAATTTATATCTTATGTGTATAAGTATACTCTTCCTCCAGTGCTATTTGTAAAGAGCAAAATACAGACCGTTTAGGGACTTATTATTGTTGAGATCGTTTGTACATCTCGCATTTCATGTGAGTTCAGATGGTAATTTTGTGGTTGTGAATAACAGTGCTTTTAATAGTTTGACGTGCATTAAACAGACCTATAGTTTACAAAACTCATACGAAGGGGGCAATTTACAGCAACAATGTCGCATCAGGGTGTAAGTTCTCCTAACGTATTTTATGTGTGGTGAATTCAGCACAAAAGCTCAAAGAGAAAGTACTAATCCTATAATTAAGAAGTCATATGAATTGTACTTAAACTATAAAGTAGATAGAGACAAATGTTCTGCTCCTAAATATTGCTGTAGCGGATGTTCTTCTAATTTGAGAGGCTGGTACTTGGCCTTCTATATGGTTTGCTGTTCCTATGATATGGATAGAACAGAAGGACCACCTTTTAGGCTATTCATTCTGTTTAACCAGAAGTAACTGCAAAGTACAACCTATCCAAATTTGCCCACCACGCTAAGGTATATTAAGCACAGCGATTTAGTTTCTATCCCAATAATACTTGGAAAATTTACCCTACAAGACCAAGGATCGAGCTCTTCCCTTGAGACTGGCCCCACTATTACTTTCACTCCCGACTGATATTCTGAATTTGTGCTATCCAAAATCCCTGTCCAATTTCACAGAAAATGCTAAATGATCTTGTAAGAGATTTAAATCACACAGTCTAAATTTTTGGCATCTAGACTAAAGGAATGGAATCTATTAACACCAAGTAGCAAAGTATCAATTTGTCGTAAGCGTCAACAAAGATTATCGAAATATGCTTCTAAAATGATTATCTAGTCTATTGCAATTACGTGAGTGATCTTATGCATCCTCTATTTAGAGAACACATTCCTGATGAGTGCTATTTTCTTAACGACTCTTCTAAGCGAATTCAAACAGGTGTATTGCTACACAATGGTAATATTTACCTTTTGATACCAGTTGCTTATTGCGTGAATTTTGAAAGAAACGTACAAAACATGTATTTCCTCTTAAAAGCCGTTGGTTATAATAACTACGAATGGAAAATATGTGAAGACCCAAAGTTATAGGTCTATTAGCCAGAATGCAACAGGGATACACGAAATACTGTTTCTGTGTGAGTGGAACTTTCAGAACATCGTTAACCATTACACAGTTAAGGAGTGGCATTTGAGACAAAGTTTAGTAGCCGGAAAGTAAAATGTAAATTTCACTCACTTGTAGATTCTTAGAAATATTACCACCGCTCCATATAAAACTGGGCTTAACGAAGAATTTCGTAACAGCAGTGGACAAAAATGGGAATGTTCTTCGGTGTGTAAGGGACAAATTTCCCAGGTTAATTGATGGAAAAGTAAAAGAGAGCATTTCTATTGGTCCTCAAATCCGGAAAATCCACCAGGAGCCAATGTTTGAGGATAAACTCACCAAAACAGAAAAAGTAGGATGGGTGAATTCAAAGACATTTGTTCAAAATTACTGAGAAATTACAGTGCAATAACTGCATTGAAGTTGTGTAAAATCTGTTAAGGGCTTTTGAAGTAATGGGGTGCAGTATGTCCTTTAAAATTCACTTCCTGCACGCCCATCATAACATATCTCCACCGAAACAGGGAATGGTGGGCGACGAGCATGAAGAAAGATTTCATCAATAAATATGCCAAATGGAAAGGCCGTATACATTAAAATTGCCTTCTAAATAGCTCCTGACTACTGTTGGTTTCTTGTCTCTTTGTGTTCCGGGCCCAGCCACAAATGAAGCTGTTCCAGAAAAAACATTCTAATATTGCAAGTCTTTAATTTTTTTCCTCCAATTATTTGCACATTTTTTAAAATTTTGTTTTTAGTTTTTTAAACTGTTTTACATTTTATCAATAATTATCATATCCTTTTCAACAAAATTGTAACCTGTTTAACTCTGAATGTAGTAAAAGTTTGAACCTTTAACTACATTTATTAAAAAGCATCAAATTTTAAACAAAATATTAAATATAATAGTCAAAGAAACGGTACATGATAGGGAATTTCTGATTTAGAATTCGAATTTAGGAGACCCGAACTAGTAAAAGATACATATTATTCTCATTTCATGTCATGAAAAATGTTAAAATATCGCTATAATTTAGGAAGCTACAAGCTTTTAACGTTCAAAATGAGGACTGCATGTTACGTACCTCGTATCTATGAGGAATCAGCAGATTATTGATTGTTGTAAGTTCTACCAGTTCACTATTACGCCCGTATCATGCATGACTCACACAATTCTCGCCCAGCCTGCTTCTGCAACATTGGTCGGTGACAACTTCAGCTGACAGGATAAAAGGAAAATCCATCTAACTGGTGTCTGCATTTCAATTTAGGACATAGTTTAATCTCCATACAAGTCCATTTTATACCTGTCTTATTTTTATTATTGTGCTCCTTTGGTAATGCGAAGGTTCAGTTGTACTTATTGCCGGAGCACACAAGCGACTTTTCTTGCCACGACATCGCAGTGAACCAGCCACAAACCACTTAGTCAACACATACGAACGAGGTAGCACAACTGCCAATACTATGATTTGTCAAGAAGAGAAGTAAAACTAAGAGCACTTTAAATAATATGTTTAATAAAACAAGTGCAATGTAAAATTATTCAATGTGCTAAGGGTTAAGCGTGTAATCATTTTACATATATAATATAAATTGTGTAAAATAAAACATGCAATGTAGATAGTGCTTGAGCATCAAAACAGATGAAATTTACTTCGCACATGTAAGGCTATGTATGTTAACCAATTTTGTAAACACAAAGAAACAGAAAATCACAAATAAAATTTAGAATATTAATTGAAATATCTATTCACCAATTTTTGTCCTCAATATGTTCTTCGAAATTACTGTAAAAACCGTTGTAGATTTCGATTCGTACTGTATATTTGTATTTTTGTTATGGTGTTATTTTACTGCTGATGTCTCCGATTTTGAAGTGTTCCTCAATGAAAAGCTCGTCATCGAGTTCTCCATTCTTCATGACTGGCGTCTTTACTGACCGATTACAAATAATATACATATAATGGAAATTAATTATTCTTTCACACTGGCCGTGTGTAGGCTAAATTGTGGAAACGTAGAGTCAGACTGAAAAATTGAATGCCATAGCCGGGATTTGAACCACGGATCTTCTGGTTTCCGTCCAGCCGCACTACCATTGTGCTACTATGGCCAACGTGCCGATATGACATTAAATTCTCCAACTGACTCGTATTTTCCCGGTAAACCACTTAGGAGTTCTCATAAACACATGAGACAACTACCTTAATGGCGACTTACTACATGTAAGTACTTTAAGGCCCGGGCTTTATAGTTAACCACTATTAGGTTAATTAATGGAAATTAATTATTCTTTCACACTGGCCGTGTGTAGGCTAAATTGTGGAAACGTAGAGTCAGACTGAAAAATTGAATGCCATAGCCGGGATTTGAACCACGGATCTTCTGGTTTCCGTCCAGCCGCACTACCATTGTGCTACTATGGCCAACGTGCCGATATGACATTAAATTCTCCAACTGACTCGTATTTTCCCGGTAAACCACTTAGGAGTTCTCATAAACACATGAGACAACTACCTTAATGGCGACTTACTACATGTAAGTACTTTAAGGCCCGGGCTTTATAGTTAACCACTATTAGGTTAATTAATGGAAATTAATTATTCTTTCACACTGGCCGTGTGTAGGCTAAATTGTGGAAACGTAGAGTCAGACTGAAAAATTGAATGCCATAGCCGGGATTTGAACCACGGATCTTCTGGTTTCCGTCCAGCCGCACTACCATTGTGCTACTATGGCCAACGTGCCGATATGACATTAAATTCTCCAACTGACTCGTATTTTCCCGGTAAACCACTTAGGAGTTCTCATAAACACATGAGACAACTACCTTAATGGCGACTTACTACATGTAAGTACTTTAAGGCCCGGGCTTTATAGTTAACCACTATTAGGTTAATTAATGGAAATTAATTATTCTTTCACACTGGCCGTGTGTAGGCTAAATTGTGGAAACGTAGAGTCAGACTGAAAAATTGAATGCCATAGCCGGGATTTGAACCACGGATCTTCTGGTTTCCGTCCAGCCGCACTACCATTGTGCTACTATGGCCAACGTGCCGATATGACATTAAATTCTCCAACTGACTCGTATTTTCCCGGTAAACCACTTAGGAGTTCTCATAAACACATGAGACAACTACCTTAATGGCGACTTACTACATGTAAGTACTTTAAGGCCCGGGCTTTATAGTTAACCACTATTAGGTTAATTAATGGAAATTAATTATTCTTTCACACTGGCCGTGTGTAGGCTAAATTGTGGAAACGTAGAGTCAGACTGAAAAATTGAATGCCATAGCCGGGATTTGAACCACGGATCTTCTGGTTTCCGTCCAGCCGCACTACCATTGTGCTACTATGGCCAACGTGCCGATATGACATTAAATTCTCCAACTGACTCGTATTTTCCCGGTAAACCACTTAGGAGTTCTCATAAACACATGAGACAACTACCTTAATGGCGACTTACTACATGTAAGTACTTTAAGGCCCGGGCTTTATAGTTAACCACTATTAGGTTAATTAATGGAAATTAATTATTCTTTCACACTGGCCGTGTGTAGGCTAAATTGTGGAAACGTAGAGTCAGACTGAAAAATTGAATGCCATAGCCGGGATTTGAACCACGGATCTTCTGGTTTCCGTCCAGCCGCACTACCATTGTGCTACTATGGCCAACGTGCCGATATGACATTAAATTCTCCAACTGACTCGTATTTTCCCGGTAAACCACTTAGGAGTTCTCATAAACACATGAGACAACTACCTTAATGGCGACTTACTACATGTAAGTACTTTAAGGCCCGGGCTTTATAGTTAACCACTATTAGGTTAATTAATGGAAATTAATTATTCTTTCACACTGGCCGTGTGTAGGCTAAATTGTGGAAACGTAGAGTCAGACTGAAAAATTGAATGCCATAGCCGGGATTTGAACCACGGATCTTCTGGTTTCCGTCCAGCCGCACTACCATTGTGCTACTATGGCCAACGTGCCGATATGACATTAAATTCTCCAACTGACTCGTATTTTCCCGGTAAACCACTTAGGAGTTCTCATAAACACATGAGACAACTACCTTAATGGCGACTTACTACATGTAAGTACTTTAAGGCCCGGGCTTTATAGTTAACCACTATTAGGTTAATTAATGGAAATTAATTATTCTTTCACACTGGCCGTGTGTAGGCTAAATTGTGGAAACGTAGAGTCAGACTGAAAAATTGAATGCCATAGCCGGGATTTGAACCACGGATCTTCTGGTTTCCGTCCAGCCGCACTACCATTGTGCTACTATGGCCAACGTGCCGATATGACATTAAATTCTCCAACTGACTCGTATTTTCCCGGTAAACCACTTAGGAGTTCTCATAAACACATGAGACAACTACCTTAATGGCGACTTACTACATGTAAGTACTTTAAGGCCCGGGCTTTATAGTTAACCACTATTAGGTTAATTAATGGAAATTAATTATTCTTTCACACTGGCCGTGTGTAGGCTAAATTGTGGAAACGTAGAGTCAGACTGAAAAATTGAATGCCATAGCCGGGATTTGAACCACGGATCTTCTGGTTTCCGTCCAGCCGCACTACCATTGTGCTACTATGGCCAACGTGCCGATATGACATTAAATTCTCCAACTAACTCGTATTTTCCCGGTAAACCACTTAGGAGTTCTCATAAACACATGAGACAACTACCTTAATGGCGACTTACTACATGTAAGTACTTTAAGGTAGTTGTCTCATGTGTTTATGAGAACTCCTAAGTGGTTTACCGGGAAAATACGAGTCAGTTGGAGAATTTAATGTCATATCGGCACGTTGGCCATAGTAGCACAATGGTAGTGCGGCTGGACGGAAACCAGAAGATCCGTGGTTCAAATCCCGGCTATGGCATTCAATTTTTCAGTCTGACTCTACGTTTCCACAATTTAGCCTACACACGGCCAGTGTGAAAGAATAATTAATTTCCATTAATTAACCTAATAGTGGTTAACTATAAAGCCCGGGCCTTAAAGTACTTACATGTAGTAAGTCGCCATTAAGGTAGTTGTCTCATGTGTTTATGAGAACTCCTAAGTGGTTTACCGGGAAAATACGAGTCAGTTGGAGAATTTAATGTCATATCGGCACGTTGGCCATAGTAGCACAATGGTAGTGCGGCTGGACGGAAACCAGAAGATCCGTGGTTCAAATCCCGGCTATGGCATTCAATTTTTCAGTCTGACTCTACGTTTCCACAATTTAGCCTACACACGGCCAGTGTGAAAGAATAATTAATTTCCATTAATTAACCTAATAGTGGTTAACTATAAAGCCCGGGCCTTAAAGTACTTACATGTAGTAAGTCGCCATTAAGGTAGTTGTCTCATGTGTTTATGAGAACTCCTAAGTGGTTTACCGGGAAAATACGAGTCAGTTGGAGAATTTAATGTCATATCGGCACGTTGGCCATAGTAGCACAATGGTAGTGCGGCTGGACGGAAACCAGAAGATCCGTGGTTCAAATCCCGGCTATGGCATTCAATTTTTCAGTCTGACTCTACGTTTCCACAATTTAGCCTACACACGGCCAGTGTGAAAGAATAATTAATTTCCATTAATTAACCTAATAGTGGTTAACTATAAAGCCCGGGCCTTAAAGTACTTACATGTAGTAAGTCGCCATTAAGGTAGTTGTCTCATGTGTTTATGAGAACTCCTAAGTGGTTTACCGGGAAAATACGAGTCAGTTGGAGAATTTAATGTCATATCGGCACGTTGGCCATAGTAGCACAATGGTAGTGCGGCTGGACGGAAACCAGAAGATCCGTGGTTCAAATCCCGGCTATGGCATTCAATTTTTCAGTCTGACTCTACGTTTCCACAATTTAGCCTACACACGGCCAGTGTGAAAGAATAATTAATTTCCATTAATTAACCTAATAGTGGTTAACTATAAAGCCCGGGCCTTAAAGTACTTACATGTAGTAAGTCGCCATTAAGGTAGTTGTCTCATGTGTTTATGAGAACTCCTAAGTGGTTTACCGGGAAAATACGAGTCAGTTGGAGAATTTAATGTCATATCGGCACGTTGGCCATAGTAGCACAATGGTAGTGCGGCTGGACGGAAACCAGAAGATCCGTGGTTCAAATCCCGGCTATGGCATTCAATTTTTCAGTCTGACTCTACGTTTCCACAATTTAGCCTACACACGGCCAGTGTGAAAGAATAATTAATTTCCATTAATTAACCTAATAGTGGTTAACTATAAAGCCCGGGCCTTAAAGTACTTACATGTAGTAAGTCGCCATTAAGGTAGTTGTCTCATGTGTTTATGAGAACTCCTAAGTGGTTTACCGGGAAAATACGAGTCAGTTGGAGAATTTAATGTCATATCGGCACGTTGGCCATAGTAGCACAATGGTAGTGCGGCTGGACGGAAACCAGAAGATCCGTGGTTCAAATCCCGGCTATGGCATTCAATTTTTCAGTCTGACTCTACGTTTCCACAATTTAGCCTACACACGGCCAGTGTGAAAGAATAATTAATTTCCATTAATTAACCTAATAGTGGTTAACTATAAAGCCCGGGCCTTAAAGTACTTACATGTAGTAAGTCGCCATTAAGGTAGTTGTCTCATGTGTTTATGAGAACTCCTAAGTGGTTTACCGGGAAAATACGAGTCAGTTGGAGAATTTAATGTCATATCGGCACGTTGGCCATAGTAGCACAATGGTAGTGCGGCTGGACGGAAACCAGAAGATCCGTGGTTCAAATCCCGGCTATGGCATTCAATTTTTCAGTCTGACTCTACGTTTCCACAATTTAGCCTACACACGGCCAGTGTGAAAGAATAATTAATTTCCATTAATTAACCTAATAGTGGTTAACTATAAAGCCCGGGCCTTAAAGTACTTACATGTAGTAAGTCGCCATTAAGGTAGTTGTCTCATGTGTTTATGAGAACTCCTAAGTGGTTTACCGGGAAAATACGAGTCAGTTGGAGAATTTAATGTCATATCGGCACGTTGGCCATAGTAGCACAATGGTAGTGCGGCTGGACGGAAACCAGAAGATCCGTGGTTCAAATCCCGGCTATGGCATTCAATTTTTCAGTCTGACTCTACGTTTCCACAATTTAGCCTACACACGGCCAGTGTGAAAGAATAATTAATTTCCATTAATTAACCTAATAGTGGTTAACTATAAAGCCCGGGCCTTAAAGTACTTACATGTAGTAAGTCGCCATTAAGGTAGTTGTCTCATGTGTTTATGAGAACTCCTAAGTGGTTTACCGGGAAAATACGAGTCAGTTGGAGAATTTAATGTCATATCGGCACGTTGGCCATAGTAGCACAATGGTAGTGCGGCTGGACGGAAACCAGAAGATCCGTGGTTCAAATCCCGGCTATGGCATTCAATTTTTCAGTCTGACTCTACGTTTCCAATATACATATAGTTGCTATGCCGGAAGTAAGAATATGTAGCTGCGGCCAGGCAGTACTCATAGTTCGCCACTCGCTCCTCTGAAGGTGCTCTTCATAATTAATCCTAGCGTATTTCTAGGGCAGGGTAAGAATTCCACCCAATTGTCATGGCGCGAAATCTCACTCAAGAGCACCGGGCCTACATATTTACCTTCTAATATTGCTCTAGAAAGTTTGTATGCAGCACTTAGATGAGTAAAATTACAGAATACATACTGCACACATTAATTCCCCAATTCTTTGCCAATTTGCATACAGGTATAGTATTAATTGAAACAACGTTTTTTTGTACACGATACATAGTTATTTGTGATACATATCTGCAAAGAAATGATTTGGTAATAAGCAAAAGAATGGTGACCTAACAGAATAAAAATGTGTAAAGAGATATATATTGTGAAACTCAAACTAGAGTCTCCGTAGCGGATGAATGCATTTGCGTAACAGAAACACTGTGACGTCACAGTTGCGTCATTCCAGTCATCGACGGCAGTGTGTTTTAGATTCTGTGTGTTAGCACCTGTGGCCTGCATTGGAGAGGTCATGGCATCAATTTCCGTGGCCGACTTCCTTGACCCATGGATTTTTTTGGGTGTGTCCGGGTCGCTAGGCTAATGCTGAAAAGAATAATGCAACATCCCGAATTTCCAGTATGTGAATTTCACTTCACTTCCTATTTTGATTCATCGTTTGACCTGGTTGGCCATTACAGGGTTCTAAGTATTGGCGAGAACCTCGGCTTGCATGGCTGGGTATTTGATCTCTGTAAATTTCTGTTCTCCTTATCTGGGGAGGTCTTCGTGTCCCGGACATTAAGGGAATGTTAAAGCCTGCAGGAGTGCAAGGGGAGCCTCCTTACAAGTCTTCTCCAGGGAGTTATTGGCTAGAGCCTTTGGGCATGCCGTCCTCTGCTGCTGTTTGCAGTCAGGTCTGATCACCCTTTGTGTACCGTCAATTCACCTTTCCTTCTCGGAGTGACCTCGTTATGGGGCATTAACAGAAAATATCTTCTGTGGGTTTAGGTGCCAAGTCCCCTCTCTCTCACCCCTCAAAATTCAACCTCAGTGGTCCTCGTCCCGAGGTGGGCAACAGGAAATAGGGGACTGACTGATGAGGTGATGTACGGCGGGGACTTGATGTGCCCCAGGACCGCTACGGCTGCCGAGAAGGCCCATCAGTAACTCCGAAAATTGGCGGAAGAGGCTCTGGTGTAATCCCTCAATTGGGTTCCTCCGTGAGGTGAGAGTGTTCCTTCAAACGCCCAAACCATGGTCCACTTTGGTGCTTGACCCCATTTATTTATTTTTTCTGTTTCCTTCTCCCTGAACACATGTCTGACGGGTAACATATCGTGGGTGGCTGCAGTGGGAAGCGCAAGGGGTGTAATGCGTAGGACTGTGTTCGTATCCGCTGACAAAGGTCAGTCCCGGGGAGGGGTCATTGCATGAGTTATTACACTCCTGAAGGCGATTGTGTCCCTCTGTCTTTACACTGGGAGGTGTGACCCTAAGGTGAGCAGGGTCCAGGCCACAAATCTCACCTAAGCCGGAGTGGCACCCAGGTGGTGAGCACGCCATCGGGGACGTTTGCAGTGGTGGAAGACCTTACCGCAATGGCACCTAAATTCAAACCTACAACTGTGAAGGTAAGTGGAAAGGAAGTAGTCGAGCCCTGTGGTTCTCGCTACTTAGTAGTAATCAGAGCTGAGGAAGGAAAGAACTTTATGTCACTGAATACTTTTATCATACAAAAATGAAAGGATAAGATTGCTGGTCCGGTAAAACCATGTACTCGCTCACGAAATGGCACGCTCCTGGTTGAAGCTCATTCTGTCTCCCACGCAGCAATCCTATTGAAGGCGAACTTATTAGGCAGCTACCCAGTCAAAGTCGCAATCCACAAGAACCTGAATACCTCGCGGGGTGTGGTAAACACCCGTGCGTTGGACGGCATGAGTAATGAAGAAATTCAGGAGAACGTACAAGACCAAGGTGTGACGGCTGTGTACCGAGTGTAACGACGAGAGCAATGGGAATTAGTGCCCACCCGTACCCGGTTCCTGACCTTTGAACGGGTAGATCTCCCACAAAGGATTAGGGCAGGGTATGAGACCATCGAGGTGCACCCCTATATTCCGAACCCCCTAAGATGCTCTTACTGTCAACGATTCGGACACACTAGCGCGTACTGCAACGGGATGGCCACGTGTGAACTGTGCTGGAGAACACTCACCCAGCTCTCGAGATTGCCCGCGATTCGTTGAGGAAAATGCGATTCAAGAGATCTGGGTGAAAGAGAAGGTTTCTTTCTCGGACGCCCGGATGCAAACCATCCCTCCTGTGGTCCGCCACCTACAGCTAGGTAGCAGCTAAGCCGGTGCTGCGGCGCCAGATCACCACTCAGACCAGCGATACACGTGAAGCCACAATCTCAGAGAAAATTATTCTGCCATTTTCGCAGCCTGCCAAAACAACACCCGTGTCTCTACCTTCGACACCTAAGCCTCCGTCAGGAAGGAGATCGCCAGTACTGTCACCATCTAAAGCATCAACCTCCGGCAAGACCAACAAGCCAGTTGTTTACGATGCCCCGCCCAAACAATTTAAGACAACTTATGCGAAGTCCGATTTCCTTAAGGATACCACCAAACCGACCAGCCGCAAGAAGAGTCCTGGGGCATCTAAAAGTTCCTCCTCTGAGGAGTCTTCCAGTGAGGATTCAGATCGACGCTGATTGTCCTCGTCGATCTCCGTGTCCAATCGTTTTGGGACCCTTGAACCGCAGTTTTCTATCGGGAAAGGGGTTTCTTCCGTAGAGGAGATGGACAAGGAGGATACGGACCACACTGCCAGAATGACTTCCAGAAAAAGACCCGACAACTCGGACGTTGAAGGGGTTAGCTCAAAACCCAAAAAGAAGGGCAAACTGATTCGGCCACCTTCGAAGTCATCATAAGGTGGAATAACCCTTCACCTTATATTCCAACGTTCCAATAACGATCCTGCAATGGAACATACGTGGGCTTAGCGCACATCGCCCGAAGCTTGAGCTATTACTCCGTAGGTACGAACCATTAGTCCTCTGTTTACAGGATACGAAGCTACGTCTTCAAGATTCCTTCCTACTAAAGGCAATATATTCCCTTCAAGCTTGATCTTGCTCCTGAGGAGGGCATTCCTGCGCACGGAGGCACTATGGTGCTGGTCAGAAATGGCGTATATGTGGACGATATACCTTTATGCACTAACATACAGTCAGTCGCTGCACGAATAATACTGCCGACGATACAATTAGTCGTCTGCAGCATCTACATTCCCCCTTCAGAAGACCTATCGCTTACTGTGCTACAAGCTGTGATTGTTCAGTTACCAACTCCCTCTCTGTTGTAGGGAGACCTCAATTCCCATCATCTGCTTTGGGGTTCGACTCGAGCTTGTGCGAGAGGCAGAGTTCTGTCAGACTTTCTGGAAAGTAATAACCTGGTTCTCCTGAACACCGGCGAACCCACACTTCTCTCTAATGCATTCAACACCTTATCGTATCTGGATTTAGCCGTATGCTCACCGCAGTTAGCAGTGTCCTTACAATGGAACGTCATTTCTGACCTACACTCAGTGACCATTTCCCGTGTATTATTAGTCTCCTAGCCTAGAGCGTGAGTTCCACACGCTTGCCTACCTGGCGTTTCGATCACGCCAACTGGGCCCTACACACCCAGTTGGCGATTTTTAGTTCTGAAGAGCCCGTCTCTGTCAACGATCTCGTAGAACATCTTAGCGAGCGCATACTTTCCGCCGCAGAACCGTCTATTCCGCGTTCGTCTCCGAATCCTCGTCGACGTCCTGTCGCATGGTGGACAGATGAATGCCGGAATGCAATTCGTGATCGTAGGCGTGCTCTACGGGTTTCCCAACGCCATCCCACCATGTAAGAACCTTTTTCAGTTCAAGAAGATGCGTACCAGGGCTAGACAAGTTATTGAGCAGAGCAAAAGGACATCTTGGAACGCTTTTGTGTCATCTTTAAATCACCATACTCCTTCCGCTGTAGTATGGGAGAGTTTAAGGCGCGTGGCCGGAAAATCGACTCACATACCGATAGCTGGTTTGAAAACTCCTTCAGGAGTTGTTGTGGATCCGCAGGACCTGGCTAAAACCCTTGGCAGTGCTTTCGCTCATGTGTCTAGCTCAGATCATTATGCACCTGTATTGGTCACAATTAAGAACCAGGGGGAATCTCAGGGTTTCAGCTTTCTCTCTCCAAACCTTGAAGATTACAATCGCCTGTTCACCATGGCAGAGCTAGAACACGCACTTTCATCCTCCCGACTATCTGCACCAGGACCAGACGGTATGCACTTGCGATTCTTACGACATCTCTCTCCTGAAGGGAAGGCTTTCCTACTTGAGGTCTATAGCCGTACCTGGGTTGACGGCAGTTTTCCTGATAATTGGCGGAAGGCCACCATTATTCTAATTCTGAAACCTGGGAAGGACCGACATCTGCCTTCCAGGTACCGTCCTAGTTCCCTCACCAGTTGCGTCTGCAAGGTGATGGAACGCATGATCAATGGGCGGTTGGTGTGGTGGCTGGAAGCTCACATCTTACTGACAAACATGCAGTGTGGTTTCCGACGTCGCCGTTAGACAGTAGACCACCTCGTGTCCGTGCCGACACAGATCATGAACGCTTTCTTGCAGAACTATCAGACCGTCCACATATATTTCGACCTCGAGAAAGCTTATGATACCTTTTGGCGTGCTGGTCTATTACGTACCCTGCACAGCTGGAATATTCGTGGACGCATACCCGTGCTCCTTCAGGAGTTTATGAACGATCGCGTTTGCCGAGTAAGGGTCGGCTCAGTCTATTCAAACGTGTTTATCCAGGAGAACGGGGTCCCACAAAGAGCGGTACCAAGTGTAACACTGTTTGCTATTGCGATTAATTCTATCTCTAATTGTTTTCCTCGAGGGGTTTCATCGTGATTATTCGTGGACGATTTCGCCGTCAACTGTGCTTCTCCGCGTACTCCGTTCCTAGAGCGTCGTCTCCAGCAATTCTTAGACAACCTTCAAGACTGGAGCTCTAAGAACGGCTTTAGATTCTCTACTGATAAGACAGCGTGCGTTAACTTCTGGTGCCGCAGGAGTCGGTTACCATCCGTCCTCCGACTAGGTGGCCATGTTTTACCATTTTTCGATGAAACAAGGTTCCTCGGACTAGGTTTTGATAGAAAGCTAAGCTGGCCGTTGCATATAGCGCAGTTGAAAGCACGATGTGAGCGTTCTCTTATTATCCTGCGGGTACTTAGCGGGAAATCGTGGGGAACGGATCGCGCAATGCTGCTACTCTGTATCGCACACTGATCCGTTCCAAGCTGGACTATTGGTGCATCGTTTATGCCTCAGGTCGCCCATCTGCGTTGAAGAAATTAGACCCAGTACATAACTCTGGCCTTCGATTCGCTACTGGGGTCTTTCCAACTAGCCCAGTTGTAAGTCTCTACGCCTAGGCGGCTGAACCCCCTTTGCAATATCGGTGGGACATTTTGTTGGGCAGTTATGGCAGTGGATTAAAAACACTTCCCTCGCATCCACTTTTGCACCCTTTTTGACGCCAATTTTGACGTGCGATACAGGAACACTCGTTTATACCCAAAGCCGCCAGGTTTTCGTTTCCGCGAGCTTCTTAGGCGTCATGCACTTGAGCTACCCAGGATGCTCCCTAGGAGTGAACGAGTGTATCCTCCTTGGTTACTGGAGCACCTCCCGTTGATCTTAGAATGACTGTGCACAGCAGGTCCACGACGCCTCCGAGCAGAATGCGCAGTTTTTTTTAGAAATTTTATCGAGCTATAGAGATTTTAATTTCATTTATACTGATGGGTCCCAGTGTTCTGCCGATATTGGATGTGCATATGTCCATGGAGCCGAATCCTCTACATTCGGTCTCCATGGCAGCATTTCTATATACGCTGCAGAGCTCTATGCCATTTACGGGGGCATTTGACATGCTCGCCGCAGGAGGTTTGTTATTTGCCTTATCCTCAGTGATTCCCTGAGCGCACTCCAGAGCCTACGTGTGCTGTACAACGACCACCCTATTGTACAGGGTATCCAGGACGCCATCCACAACTTACACACCCCAAGCGTTAGCGTGGTGTGCGCATGGGTCCCTGGTCACGTGGCCTTGCAGGAGAATCAACTTGCTGATTCGGCAGCCAAGACGACAACTACACAGCCCCAGGTTTTTATATCGTAAGTGCTCGCGGAAGATTTTAGGCTTCAGTTGCGGAGAGCTGCGTACTCCTCCTGGGTAGCAGAATGGACCCGTCTGCGTGGCAACAAACTGAGATCTCTGAAGGCCCTTCCGATTCCCTGGGTGACCTCCTGCCGTTCCTCTCGTTGGGAGGAAGTTAGTCTGGCTCGGTAAAGAATTGGCCACTGCATTTTCACACATAGTTTTAAATTCACAGGGGATCCTGCTCCTGTTTGCCCACTCTGCGGTTGAGCTCTTTCGGTCCGCCATGTACTTTTAACCTGCATTAACATAGCGGATCTCCACCGGTCTCTCCGGCTGTCTGCCACCTTGGCAGACGTACTGGCGGACGAGGAGCAAGCAGTGGTCAAAGTTTTAAAGCTGTTTTTAAAAGCTAGTTTTAGATTTTAGAATTCATACTTTTAACCCTTTTATGGTTTTAGCTAATTTTGGACCTTGACCACCCTTGTGTTTTGTCATTTTATCTGTGATTTTATTTAGAAGTTTGTTTTTTTAAGGTTATTTTATCCCGGTTTTAGCTTGACTTGGATTTCAACGGGCGCTGATGACCGCGCTGTCGAGCGCCCTTAAACATCATCATCATCATCATCATCATCATCATCATCATCATCATCATCTCATTATCATCATCATCCCCGCTCGGAACCTTATCACGGAGTCAAAAATTCAGAGTGTGCTTTTGTGAACTGTCTTCCCGTTTAATAGTGAAAGTTGATAATTTTGAGTTGAAAATCAACTCCAACTTTGAGATTATGTAGGAGTGTCCAGCAACTATGAACACAGATGAGATACCTTTAATGGTGTCAAACTGTTGAAAATATTACATTAAACACTTGGTCTAATGGGCGTAGACAGTACTTGTATATTTAAGATACAAGTTAAAAGTGATAAAAAGAAAGAAGAAATAAAACGAAGCAGAAAAATAGAGACAAATTGCGTCTGGTTAAACAAATTTTATCCGTGTTCGCGCACTTTGTCAGGAAATTACTCATGTTCTGCTAATTTCTTTGGCCAGATATTATATCTTACAATCACAATCTCCTTCTGGATGGATCCAAACTAGCTAAAACGTCTAAAGATGCAAATGCCACAAATCCTTTTATTTGACATAAATTGTATATCTTAGGGATATCTGCAGTGCTCGAGTAGTATGTTTTCTCACCTTTTTATTTGTACAACATTTACTAAAATGGACGATGCAGATTTTATTAGTAATGTTCAAATGTCAAACACTTAACACTTTCATTAAAATCATTGAAGCCATCGCTTAAAAAGAGGTGATGAAATTTTTCATGTATAAATGACAATTTACAGTAGAAGTTACCGTTAATCTTTTGTGTAGCTTATTTAAAAGGCATTGAAAATTTTGTTATTTATCGGCTTTTTAGATTCTGTGTTTTGCTGTTTCACATATATTCAGATGTTTCTCTGAAAGTCTTTATGGGGTTTAGAGCATGTCTAGACTTGTATTCCCATTAGAATAGCAATATTCAATTTTACCTGAAGTAAATCATCTACTTCAGAGGTAAATTAGAGGGACAGTAAAGATGCCTTTGCGTTGTGGTGTATTAACGGTTCATCTAGATGGACGCTGAACACACTTTTGGTTTCGAGGGTCAACAGAGAAAAGCTCTAAATACAGGTCTCCCAACAATATCTAATGTAAAGGAACTTTTATCGTTGCAATTTTAATGACGTTATTTCTGCTCTCGTAATTTAAAAGTTCTCTTGCGGACGTTGGACATTCAGTTAGCTACGCCAAATCCGACAGTGTGAATGTAAGCTAATTAGTCGAGGGAGGAAGAGAATCACAACAATTAGTGACGTCAGCTCCAATACCTGCCTGCCGTGACAGCTCTTCACTGCCGGTGGGTATTACAATTCCCCTCACCGACCAAATACAAGGAAAATGTCTCCCTCGAATCTTTACGTTAATACGTAAAATTTCCCTCATCACTCTCCACTTAGTCGACATAATCATCTTCCTCTTCATCATCTCTTTCTCCAGAAGGATCAAAATGGCTGCTGTCATTAACCAGAATAAGTTGCTGGCACATGCGTGACAGACCGCAGCTGTACGAATTGCGTTCCCTGGAACCAAAATTTGATCTTTAATATATTGTCGCATAAGTTCTGGCGTATTTTAAGTGGGCATTTTGCGTTCAATATAAGAAGTTTTGAAAATATATTTTATGTTATTCGACAGAGAATAATGTAGTCTGCAAAGTAGCGTGTTAAGTGTTTGTATGCTTATAAGGTGTTTGTTCCTTTCAGGTCAATAAAAGCTTGCGAGCTGCTTCTATGGCTTTGGCACCTCAGTTAAATGGAAAAAGCAGGAAGTGTCAAAAATGTAAGTTTTTCTCGACTGAGCACTTATATTTATGGGTCTCAGCAAAACAAACAATACATAAGCACATGTAAATTGAACTCATTATACTGTGCACATAGTGTACATATGAACACATGATCACGTTATCAACTATACTATTGAGCACATAATTCTATATCGAATAACATAAAATGTATTGCCTGACCTTTTATTTTACACCCAAAACCTTCACTTAAAAGAAAGCCAAGAGCTATGGGCCAACCCATTAACGAAATTAGGCATTTTGCTGCTCTTCTATGCTAGAAGTTTGAAACATGTGTTGATAAAGTGTTTCTGCATGATCGTGTGCTTTCTATGTTTACTTGATGATATTTATACAGAATATCTACAATTCCAACACATGATTTGTATCCAAGGAAACCCACATCTTCTACATCTAACAACATGAATCTAGTGGCCTTAATAGCAAACCTTACACCTTCTTACAAAAAGTATTTACACATTATGGTGAACCGCGCACTTCTAAACAATAAACTGTGTTATTTTGATAATTTAAGTAAATTAATTAATTGTAATTAAATGTGAATGAATATTTTATTTAATGGATCGACGCATGAGGTTTGGGTTTTCCATTAATGAAGAGTTTGGCGCACAAAAAATTGTTTTAGCAATTTGTTTTATGTTATTCGATAGAGAAATGTGTGCCTTAAAGCGATGTATGGATATGAAAAACTAAAAGTAATTCGCAGGACTGTAGAGGAGGTAGACATAGAAAATGGTTTTAAGATTTGACATTAAGGTGTCGAGTTTGCTAAGCGATTTCGCTTGAGACTATCTTTCCTATTCGACTACTTCATGTGAAGTATATCCAAGGCGAAAGGTAGTTCGCAGTCTGCGATAGAAAGCTGTAGGTTCTCCCATTCTGCTAGCACTCTCATTATCTCATTGCCTTTAAAAATGGGTTAAGTAATCTCATGATGGAATGAATCGAGCGAGGGGGTGGTGCGGTAACGTGTGCGACTGGAGGTTACGGATTCGAATATACCCATTGACTGCGCATTCTGTCCTTTGTGTGAGTTGTTCGTGGTTTGCCCTTATCAGTTAGGTAAACGCTGGGATGGTTAATTTTAAACCCCGATTTCATTTCCTTACAATCTTTCAGGTATGCTTCCAGACTCGTGGTGTATGGGGTGCTTAACAGATGGCGCTGATGATTGCGCTTGGTAAATGTTCTCTGAGCTGGGCGGCGTGTGGTGTCGCTGTCCTCACGTAGGTGCCCTCACTTCATCCATTCCTCCTGGGAAGTGTAAGCCGATATAGATACGTGTGTGTGCATATAGGTAGTAGTTTGTGGAGTGCTCCCATCCACTACCTTTTACCCTGTACACTTTTGGTGGATTGGGCTACCCCTGCCCTAGGTCCTATATATAGACCATATATGGAGAGCGTTAGAGATGACGACCAGACTAGGCCTTCGGAAAATATTATGTGAACAGACTAAGTAAACTCTTTGTTCCTGTTGTTGCTTTGGGAAGTTAAATATAACTGATATTGTTTTATTTATTGACGGCTTTTAACTCCTATAGTTATCAGCATCCCTCTTCTTCATAGAGTGTGAAAGATAGCTTAATTTTGCTCATAGGCATTTTTATCAGGGCCTGGGTTCTCTTACGTTCCGTTTATCTACGACACGGAACAACTGGCTTTACTTTCCCTCCTAAGGAAGCCATGCCAAGGATTTTTACCTCTGAAAAGATATATGGTTCTCTGCTGGATTTGAACCCGCGACCTCAAGAACCAGAGGTTAGCAGGTAACCTCTAGCCTACGGAAAACGACTTCTGAACTATTAATGTTCCTCCTCATAGAGATAGCTGCGTGTTTCAGTATCCTGATACATATCTTCTTAACTGGAATGTTATTCTCCTTAATGATTTATTGTTAATCCTTGTTTCTACTGCATTATGACGTATTTGAGAATGTTTAAAAGTGGATTATAGAAAGGGAAATAATTACACTCATATTATCATATCAAAGGTTTTCAGACGCGGATTAATTAATAAAGTTGATGGTGGAGAAGTTAATTTTATTTATTGAATATTTGCTTCAATATACGGTACGAGCTGTCATAAAAGGCTTCCAAACTGTTATTGGGAGAAAGAATAAATCATTTCTTGCACCGACCAGCTGTTCGCTCCTGTCGGTCTCATATGCTGGAAGCTGGAGAATTAATTAAAACGATGCTAAGACATTAAGTTAGCAAAATGATTTGTAGACAAGATCTGGTAGCCGAGTGACTACAAATCAGCATGGGAAACTCGAGATACCTTAATTTAAACCGGTTCTAACTAGTGTTCAATGTAAGAAAGTCAGTCGTTTGCAACCGGAGCATTTTCTCAAGTCTTCTTCCCTCTACGGTGCCCCTTACCATTTTGATCAATTTTATCCCTCCATTCCTCCTTCCCCAAATTGTACCTTGGGACGAGACACGTACATCCCATAGCAAACTTGTACGTGTCTTCGAAAAAGTACTGCAGCCACTTGAGCTAAGAAACCAAGTCCCTTGCAAACACTCAGCATTACAGTAGACTTGCGTCACCACTTTCTCCTTTATCTATGTATCTAAGCACAATTGGATAGATAGTAGAAACTGCAATTTCTCAGTTATTCGTATGTTTACTTTGAAAGACTTGGAACAAAACAAAAACTTTGCCATTAACAAAGAAATAAATAAATAAGAACACTGGTATGCTAAACTTGAACGTCATTCTCTATTGATCATATACATTTTCATAACTAGTCTACCTATTGTTCATACAAAGTTATATTACTTTCTCTTACCTATAATAGGTTGAGGAAGCATTTAATTCCAAGGAAGTGCAATATAGAGAAATGCATGCTCTAAATTTCCCTAAATATAATCCATCATTATCAGAAAAAAAAGGTATGCGTATGTGTGCGTGTGGATTTAATCGCTTTCTCTACGATTTATTTGTATATCTGTGAACTATTCACATAATCTAGGTGGCCTCTGTTGATCATGTGGAATACTACTTGCTGGAAGTAAAATACCCGCGTTATGTGGACTACATCACACTATGAAACCTGTAAGTACACAGATGAACTGCCATATTCCGACCATCCATGAACCTGCTACCTTCTGGTGAACTATGAGATCGTTATCCTTCCGTATGGGTAGATTGGTGTACTAATAATACCAGTTAAGTTTATTGTTGCATTTAACTGAGAGCACTAATAGCTAATTGGAATCGAGCTGATACTCTTCTAGAATGTACATAATATAAACTCTTTCTAAATCTTAACACAAGAATCTGTAGCTTTTAAAGCATTAACTCTCCTAAACTCTAAGGTATTAGTAATTTAAGACATAAAACAACTATTTCCGAAATAATAATGTGAAGCGTAAATTTTCGGGTCGCAAAACGGTGGAAACGAGGTTCCCTGGCAGTGACTTTTCAGTATAAAAAATATAAAAAATATAGAAAAAATAACCTAAAGGGTAATTCACTCTGACCGAGATTCGAGCTCGAAACCTCTTGGATGCGAGACAGATACGCTATCCCTACAGCAAAATGTAGGCTTTATAAACCTGTAGTTTACGTTTTGACCCTTTTAACACCCCGGAAAAAATCGTGTTTCATTACCAGTTTTCAACCTGTAGGTTGCGCAAAGGAATAGAAGGTATGGTGTGAGTTGGACAGGAAGGAAGAGAAACGGACAGACACAGTACGAAAGAGGTATAAACAAGTTTTCATAATTAACGTAGTGATGCAAATAGAAGTGCTCTTCTGCAATTGAAAAATACACAAATGATGAAAACAAGTAAGTTATTACTTCTGTTTCCTAATGTAGTGGAGCTCTAGTAGTCAGTTTTAGAGAGTTGATAGCAACAGTGGGACTTTTAGTAGTTTATGGCTGTGTTAAAAGGAGCAAATTCTTCTGTCACTGCTCGCGAACGCTTAACACGCCGGTAACGCCAACTTGGGTTTCTTGCGGAAGGTGATAGGCGCCTCATTCAAGAAAGCCGTACATCTATATTAAATAATACTTGTATAAACTGGTTGGTCATTTGTATGTGAATATGGACCATACTGAACCAAATGAAATTTTACAAGTAGGAAAGAATGAAATTAGAATTGTTATTAAAATAGATTATGAAGCCAACAAAACATCGCATATAACAATATCCTAGACTGGTGCAAGATAAAGAACATAGAAAATAATTATACCATGTTGTTAGTGTTCTCGGAAGTAAGAGCTAAAACATGGGCATCTTCAATATTGTGGATCAACTACTCAATGATAAAGTACTTAAGTTAAAGAACAGTCGGTGGAGCACCTGCCTGCCGTGCTAGGGGTACCGGGATCGATTCCCGGCTGGGGGTGGAAATTTTTTACCAAGCAAGACGATTATCCATCTTCCACAGAGTCTGAAAGTATAAATGAGAGTGCGAATGTGTGCGTGATCTAATGATTAAAAAACAGATATCCACAGAACCACCACCCCAACGTCTACCAGATAACACTGTCGATATTGGAAATTAATTGTTCTTTCACTCTAGCCGTGTGTAGGACGCACTATGAAGGGGTAGAGCCAGACTGAAAAATGCAATGCCATAGCCGGGATTTGAACCACAGATCTTCTGGTTTCCGTCCAGCCGCTCTAACCATTTGAGCCACTATGGCCTACATGACCACATTACAATAAATTCTCCAACTCACTCGTGTTTCTACCGGTAAACCATATAGCAGTTCTCATAAACACATGAGACAACTACTTTAATGGCGACTTATTATGCTGTAAGTATTTTAAGACCCGGGCTTTACAGTTCGGACCACTATTAGGTAAAATTAATAGAAATTAATTGATCTTTCACATTAACCGTGTGTAGGAAGCACTATGAAGGGGTAGAGCCAGACTGAAAAATTCAATGCCATAGCCGGGATTTGAACCACGGATCTTCTGGTATCCGTCCAGCCGCTCTAACCATTTGAGCTACTATGGCCAACATGCCGACATGACATTAAATTCTCCAACTGACTCGTGTTTCTCCTGGTAAACCATATTGGAGTTCTCATAAACACATGGCTGGACGGAAACTAGAAGATCCGTGGTTCAAATCCCGGCTATAGCAATGAATTTTTCAATCTGGCACTACCCCTTCATAGTGCGTGCTACACACGGCTAGTGTGAAAAAACAATTAATTTCCATTAATTGTACCTAATAGTGGTCCGAACTAAAAAGCCCAGGCCGTAAAGTACTTACAGAATTGTAAGTCGCCATTAAGGTAGTTGTCTCATGTGTTTATGAGAACTCCTATATGGTTTACCGGGAGAAATACAAGTCAGTTGGAGAATTTAATGTCATGTCGGCATGTTGGCCATAGTAGCTCAAATGGTTAGAGCGGCTGAACGGAAATCAGAAGATCCGTGGTTCAAATCCCGGCTATGGCATTGAATTTTTCAGTCTGGCTCTACCCCTTCACCGTCGATATTTTCCAAAGAAGAACGGCCAGCGATATGACCATTGCAGTTAAAGACGGAGTATAAATTGAACAACAATAAAGAAAAATAAACACATCATGAAATATTACAAATCACTCTTGAAGTACATATCTGAAAGTGACTAGCCAGAACAGTCCAAAATTGTAATCTAAAAGTACATCGAAAGCTTTATCAATACAGCACTAGATGAAAACTATTTAATGATAAAGGTTAATTTAATTAACAATCAAGTTGAGTAAGTTTCGAAAAATTTGATTAATTAAATATTTATTGCTTTGCTTTTATCGTTTTATTATATCCCTTATGTTGAATGTTTTCTTAAGGTCATGTTCTCAACTGTGAGGCTACGCTAGGGAAATGAACATAGCAGTTCGATGAATACCATGACAATAAGAAAGCTGAAACAATACCATATATTTATGTATACTCTATAGCATACCTATACATACTTAGGGCTATCTAAAATAGTATATGATCCAAGGGTTAAAAAGATTTTATTTTTATCATAGGTTTCCACAACTCGGTCTGCGACCTTGTTTCGGAATCACACTCACTCACAAAATAAAATCTTACTTTTAACCTTGTATCATAAATATAACTGTTGTGAAACAATTGTAAAGGGTGGAGTTTTAATGTGCAAGTTGCTATCTTACTCGCAATTTAATTCTCTTTTAACATGTGTTGTCTTCTTTCATACTTATTGATGGCCCTGAATATTAAATCCTTTGAAATTTGATAGAAACAGCAATAAACGTCTGAACATGCTCAATACTAAAATTTAGTCTGTTGTCCTTTAACATTCATGGCATCATCACTTAAACAATATTCTAATAAGTGCTTATTTACTATAGCAGCTTTCAGAATAAAACAATTTTCACATTTTCACAAAATTGGTTTGGAAATTTTGATTAAAATACCGTAAGTTGCAAAATATATTTTGAATTTTCTGAAAATTGCTTGAGAAGTCTTCTTTATTCTGAATGCTTTTTGTATCATCGGAAAATTGCAAGAGACCAACAAAGCTGTACTAAATAAAAAATTCGCTCTCTTCAAAGTATACCAATAATGTTAAGTAAATTTTGTGGAGATGAAATTCCCTTAACTCCTAGTTACGTAAACACGTAATTTCCAAGCCTCACGCAGTCATACGCTGTTTAAAACTTTGACTATCCTATAACAAAATGTAAAATTTTGAACTGAAAATCTATCTTAACAAGAAGTACCTAGGTAGAAGCGTAAGCTTTTGTAAGAATAATTTTTATAAAAATGAAGTACAGAAAGTTATGTTAGTGCAACACATCACATTTTTGTAATTATGTAATCCACAACTTTAAAAGCAGGTTAGTTCTCTCTTGTAATATTCAAGTTGCCTTGGGTAATGACAGTTCCATTTTCTGCTCTCCACACTGGTGATTGCGAGGCAAGCGAATCAAAAGGATGGAATTCCATGTGTTCAGCACACCGCTTTATCCTCAGTTTCTAACCCATCCTCCCTTTTTTCGTCAGTTTTCATCTGACCAAAGCAAATATGCAAAAGCTACGATGAGGGTTAAAAAAAGAGGGGGACTGAATTCTACATATGTTTAAAAGCGGGATTAAGGATTAAAAAGATTATAGATTTCTGGTTACTGTTAGTAGAATCATCCATATTCTGGATTTTTAAAACCCTTTTAGGTGTGTTTATTCCAGTCTTGCTTTCCAAATGCCATATGTTTGTAGGTAAAGATGGCTATTAGAGTGAAACACACACTGGTCTTATGGCTATTACAGAAAACGTTCGTATTATAAAGGTATCTGAGCAACGAGAAAATAACGGCCAGAATATCCATTTGCTGATACTAATCTCATATGAATCAGAAGATTATGTTCAATACGTAGTATTGTGGCAAAGCAACCGGCAAACATCGATAAGTTCAACGTTGAAAGCGTTGCCAGACCAATGCTTTGGAATACCTATGTCACGACCTGTTTGTGAAAGTACATGAAAACCAGCACACTAAAAACAAACTCCGCTTGTTACATTATTCCAAAGAGCTTCTCTACCCAAAGATTCAATATCAAGATTTCACAAGAATACAAACAAGTGCTGGGGCACCAGAGGAAAAGAGAAGGAAAAAAAACATGGCTGTAAATGCATATGCCTGTGTAAGTGTATATCGAACCGGGATTTAAAAACTAAGTTTGTCATTTAGGTGAAGCTCCTTCAAGAAATGCGACAGGAATTTCAAGAGTATCCCCCTATGCCAAACTAGCCGTTACATCGAGACCTTTTGTTTTCTCAAAAATAGTTTTGTTTGGAAGAAATACTCCACTATATGTGTAATTGTAAACGCTAAAGAATAAAGAAAAACTTGCCTCACAAAATGTGCAGGACTCTTTGAAGCATACATTTCTGTTAAATTGCTTTCTTCTAGAGATCAAAAATTATTTGTTTAAATTTTCTCAATGCTGTAATTTCTTTAAGCGTTGTTGCTACTACGAAACGAAATGCATGCAGTATATGGAAGAATAATTCGTAAGAATAATGTGTAGAAATTATAAATAAACAGAGCAAGTAGAAAAAAGTAATTTTAATATAACTTAAAATGTATTTTAAATATTTTCTCTATTTTTTGTTCCATCGTCATATTCTTAAATAACAGATCTGTAAATTTGAAAATAAAATGACCTGACTGAAGTATAAAATTTATATTTTATTCTAATTTACTCTGAACATATCCTCAGTTATTCTTGCGCTGTAGCATATTTTATTTGTAAGTAGCAATAAAATGAGATTTACAAGGAGAAAATGCAATTTTCGTTTGAGAGAAATAGTGCAATTTGTTCCATGCAAGGGGCTGAATTGTTGGTTCGTGAGATTTGAACCAAGTACGACGGATTATCAAGAACCAGCCATCGGCGCTGCTTGCGTAAAATATGGAACTGTGAAGCCAAACGGTTTATTTCAGAGTGCAAACAATCTCTGTCTTGCAGATAAGAGTGCTTTGAAAAATGCTATGCAGGACCGAAAATGGCGCTGTTCTTATCGAATTGGAAGCGGTTCTCTAGCGCTTCGCTCGCTCATTAGGGAGGTTCTATCCCTCCCCCGGCCACCCACCCGCGCGAATCTTGTTATAACATTGTTGGAGACATATAAATTAAGAGCCCCAAATTGAGCAGTAAATCAGCGCAACGTTCAGTCAGTTTACCCACCCCTCTATATATAGTGTGCTCAGAATTTCCAGCTATTTTGTACTCGCCGGAGTTAGACCTGTGGTACACAAGCCAAGATAATATTTGTGGCTAAACTTCTGAAACAACGAAATCTGTTTTACTTGAATAATAGCAATAATAACTGCAGGAGGAGGTTCAGAATACTACTAATATCATTATAGTAGATAGAAGAGGAGAAAATGGTCCGAAACCGAGCAAGATGGAACCATGGAAACGCGAGGGGCTCATATTCGTGAGGTCCCCGGTTCGACTGCCGTCAGATCAGCTACACTAGTTTTTTCGTCATATCTCCAGTTCAGTAGGGCGAATGCTGTGGTGATTCCTATTTTATTATGAATTTCCTTTAATATACTTCTTTTCATATGCACCAGAATTATACATGAATTTGGAAACGGTGATTAGTGTGTTACGGCAGGACTGTCAAATTTATGCTGATTTGCCTGCAGGGCTTGGCTACTCGACTGAGGCTCCTTACTGGAAGTGGCTTATTTCATTCCTGGTCACCAAGGTTGAAGACGTTATTCTCTGTCTATTTATCACTCTCATTTAATTTTCTTCACGACTTAATGATATACTTACGACGTGTCTTCTTCTTCCGAATGTACTATCCACTGTGGAATTGAACACAACATCCCTCCAGTCTCCTGCACTCGTTGCACGTCATAATAATAGTCAGAAATTCACTCGGAGAATAGCACTTCTCTTCTCACGGATACCCCAACAGTCACTGACTTACTAAACGACTTTCAAGAATGCTGGCCTGTGCAACCGCTGGACGCTGTCTACGAAATTATAGAGCGTTCGAAAAGTGAAGTTTTCAGAGTACTCTTGCTATCTATACCAACCGCTTTTTGTGTTTATGCTGGTCAACCGACTGACTGAGGTGCTGGCAGGCTAGGAGTAGGATTAGGATTTCTCTACGAAGGGGATTCGGTTCGTAGGCCACCACCTGGGGGCATTGTGCCTATGTCCCCAAGTAGGTCACCTCCGGGAATGAGGATGAGGCGAGAGGAGACAGAGGGCGGCCCATCCAAGGAGACACAACAGTGCAGAGGGCAGGATCCCTACAACTTTACTTAGATAGAGACTTCCCCCGAGAGGCCAGGACAATGGACACGCCCCTCTACTGAGGGAGTGCAACGAGCCCAGTAGTCGAGCCCCAAAGGTCCCTGGCTAGCTGTCCCGAAATAGTCCCAGCAGAGGTAAGGAGACCGACAACCACCTGCCAGAGGAGGAAGCAGTTTACCTCAGAGCATATCATACCGCCATGCACCGCCAAGACACCCGCTGACACTTCTGCCCAGAAAGAGACCACCAGATGAAAGATGATGTGAAATGCTAATAGAGATGAAATGGAGGGACAGGAAATTCGGAGGATCTAATTACCCTACCCAGCACTTGCCTAGCAACCTGGGAAAACTCCGAAAAGGCTCATGGGTCAGGTAAGTGGTTCACGGGAATCGAACCCGGGCCTCCCGAATGCAGGCCACAGACGAAACCGTCTGAACCATCCCGCTCAGTGCTGGCAGGCTATGTACAGCCCGTGTGCTTTTACTGTGTGACCACCCTCAGTAGGGTTTAACAGCAGACATGTTTGTTTCGGAATCTTTTGAGCACCGTTATTAGTTTTAAGTGGCATGAGGTAACATTTAATTCTCAATAGCGATACTTCGGATACCTCCCCAACTGCTTCGCGAAGCGCGCACCATAGCCGCTCCTACAATTTAAGTAGGATCGCCGGCATCAGGAATAGTGTCATTCCTAACTTGCTAGCGCGCATTGTCGCCATTTATGTCTCTCCTTCATCTCTTCCTCCCAATGGCCGCAAATACCAACAAAAAGCCTACCTGTAATGATGTGCACCGTGGCTGGACGCCCTTCGACTGACTACCCTTACTCCTAGATTACAAAGACTATACCCCCATATGACGTTATTATATATTGACCGTGTTAAAGTCGACCAATCAGATTCATGAAGTGATACACAACAGCGATAGCTATTTTGTTTTCGCACCCTCCGACACGATAACAACACATTTTGCGTGTTTACAAAAATGCAAAACATTGTACATCTCACGGATCGTCGACTGTTAGCGCGACTTTCAAATGCCAAAGTGGCTGAAAGGTTTGGTGACATTTCTCTCTCTGTCACTGATAAAATAATTCAATAGTCTGGAGTTTGTTGTTTGAAAATAGATGTTATGTTGCTTCATTATTTTCTTTTAATCAATCAGCGTCACTTGACCGCCTTAAGACCAAAGTTGCTTTGACTAATGCTAACTTGTGCTCAAGAACTATTAATCTTTTATGCGGTGACTTGTGAGGTTAAGTTTCATTCATATGCTAATATAGGCCTATGTGATTTAGGGAATTAATTAGCTTGTTTTATTGATTTTAACAATTTGTTTTATTTGTGAAATAGTCTCTACAAATGCAACTCGTGGTTTTGGGTTTCCCTAGATAAATTCAAAACCACTCGAGATATTACCTATGATAAAGATACTTGTTAAAATCCTATGGCACATGCTCATTCAATTTATCTAATCATTAAAGGTCATGTAAGATCTGGTACGTTGGACTGTCTTTCAGTCAACACTATCCTTTATTTTTACATAGATTCTATAAATTATACCTATAAAGGCTTTATTTTCTTATTTGCTGGCATGCTCCACTTCTTAAGAACACTGTATGCCGATGGCGGATCATAGGAAAGGCGACAACGGAGCAATTAGTGGAATGATGGCGGAGAAAACTGGAGATCCCAGAAAACTCCCACGCCTACGCAATGATATCAACCAGAAATCCCAAATGTGGTCTCCTGGGATCGAAACTAAGCCACCTTGCAGAGACTCTAGTGGTCTAACTACTCGGTCACGGCGCGGCTTCCCGTTATGTCTTTATCTATTTCAAGTTAATAGAGATAAACATCTCCATAAATTTATTCATTGCACATTTCGTTATTGTGCAAGAGCGGTAGTAATTTGTTTAAAAGTGGGTCGCCTAAAATTACCCCAAAAATGCATACCATTTATGCGACATCTTTAGAAATAGCTTTATTTTGGCAGAACTTCAAAAAATAAAATTATAAAGTAATTTAAAAGTTCAAAATGACAGATTCCAGAAAAAGATTACTGGAATTAGCCGTATTTTGAAGTGATCCATATTTTCGTGTAGTGAGTTAACTTCCTCTCTAATTCTTCGGTTTATTGTTATTCAACATTACATAAACTTCCTTCAGTGTAAATCCTACCTAGTCTGCAAGAGAATTTCCAAACATCAGTCTGTCTCACCTTTGGAACGCACTAAATGTAAGTATTAAACTTGATATTAATCGCAATAACTCCACCAATAAGACGAAAACTACCTCCATATTTTAATTAGTTCTATATTTATGCTTCGGTATACCTTCCCTACTTCCTACAGCTTCTTTACATTTAATCTAAAATTATATAAAAATATTGGAGTGTATAGATCTCCCCAGAATTCATTACAGAGCATTTAAGATAGAATTTCGTTTTACTCTATGCGCTAACATCTCAAATACTTAACTTTCCAACTAAAATACTTAACAGCATTTCCGGTAAAACCTCCGGAGTTCAAATAATGCTTCTGCTTAAAATATAATCAATAGAAAGAAAAAATAAAAATTAAAAAAATTATTGATGTATTTTTTTTTAGTTTGCTTATATATAATTAACATAACTATGAGTCAGAAGGAATTTTAATTAAGTAATAATACAACAAAATGTATTTTATATGTTGATAGAATGCTCAGATAAGTATGCCGGTGATTCAAGCAATTATTTTGAAAAGGAGTAGTCCCTTTGGAAACCAAGTCACCTCGAAAACTGAGACATTGTACCTATGGCCTATAAGTTCCTCTGTGAGTATTTTTCTCGGGGCGTATTCAAACCATTCACAAATCCCTGAATATCCTAAAGAGATCTCCATTCCACTGCAGCTGAAACATTACGAAAGTCTTTGTTGAGCATCGTAATTAGGAAGATCTGCACAAAAATGAGGCCATTTGCAGGACATAGTTTTCAACAATGAATGAAATGCTCTTCCGTGCTGAATAAATGACAAATTGTATTCATTATTTGTTAATCTGCATACATAACACACGTGTTTAATATTCGTTACGCAATGATAGGAATCTGATTAGTAAATTTTATTTAGTACTAAACTTTTGTTCAGTTTCTACTTTATTACCCTCTGAAAAGAGCATACTTTTAAATTTTGTTAAAATCCTTTGCCTATATTATATATCCAAATATAGAAATGTGTGAGAGAAATAAATAATATAACTCTGGCGTTTATTAATTATTACCTTAATTCATTTCTAATTGGTTAATTGAGTACGACAAGGTTCATTAGCTGAAAGACGAGTGTAGAGTTGATGCAAGGAATGCATTTAAATTAAGCTCCAGTGCAAATTTTAAAGTCGTTATCATATTTTTTAGTGCATGTTTTTAAAAAGAAGAGACAAAAGTGACAAAGTGCTTACTAACGCTTCCACATGCCACACATTCATAAAGCCAAAGGGCTTCTAAACTTTCACCGCAATCGGTAACGCAGAGGTTAAAAGCAGTCGAAAGTTACAAATCTCTCAATGATTCCGAAAAATACAATTAGTAGAAGAGCAAGCAAGGGTTGTTTATCAAAGTTGGACTGGACATAAATTCCATCTGACATCCATTTATTTGGCATAGCACTCTCTCCATTGTGTCGCCATGACGTCATGCTGATGACTCACAGCAAATCCATTACCAACCAGTCTGTAATTTTCCTGAGCTGTAGCCAAATCATGACTATCGTCGTTGACTTCCTACTCGGTTGCAAACACTGGATGCGTTATTGCCCTCCTTGCTTTAAATGGGATTAAATGTTAATTGATTTGGAACTCCCTCTACTTTCCATTATGGAAATAAGCGTTTAGGAGGTGCGCTCAGAAATGCACAGGGATTATATAACAATAAGAACTTAATTGCATTATGAGTTCATAGAGCAGGAAAACAAAAGAGGGCATGTATATAAAAGAAATTACTTTTAATCCTTTCATATTAATAAATCAACAAAATTCCATTCAGCTGATTTCTGAAAGTACGAATGTACAGGAAATATTGGAGTTATTATTTAAAAATTAAAGAATCCTTTTGGCGTTTGTGGGCAATGGAGGTTTAACACATCATTGTATATTATTGTAAATGTATAGTTATTAAATTTACTGTACTTTACATTTTCGCAAACTAAAACCACACATGCCAAGAAATGTCATACTTTTTAGCCCCGACATATACTAATGTGCTCATAACAAGTCACAAACTTACGTTTCTAATGTTTGGTTTCCTTAGAACATGTTGTTGCGATCAGACGTCAATGACTGAGTGAATATCTAGGAGAAATGAGCTGTGCATTGCCATGGATGACTACAAAAACCAAATGAAGGTGTTGTGAGTACGCAACAATGTGACTTAATTAGCTCGCAAGAGAAGAGGTTGAGTTTCGCTATTATAAAGAGTATGAGATTGATTGATTGAGAACCCCCATCTCAAATGTGACGTATATAGATCTCCAGTGAGCTTTATCACGGTCATGATCTCTCAGCTTCCTAATAATGCCTCGTAACATCCTATTGGAGTCATTCCATGTCAAAATGAACACGTCTGAGACATGACCTTATTGTATTTTCTCCAAATGTTTTTTATGTAACACCTAGAAGATATTAAATAACCCGTCTATTTTGTTTTTGGTGTGGCACGATTATTTATAGGTTTATTGAATATTATATATTCCGTATATTCGCCTGTTGTATTCTATGAACATCGTTATAACAAAGATTATATGAATAATGAAATGTTAGTGTTTGAGACATTATGAAGTACACATATTGCAGTTTATTATGCTTTTTAAGGTGAAAACAAAAAATGGGAGCCATTTAGTGGGATAAGTTTCTCAAAATGTGTTTTAATTAGCAACTTATTACTTTATAAAAACGGAAAAAATGTCATTATAAACTTTCAAATATTGTGCATGGAATTTCATTAGCTTCAGAATGAGACTGAAGTAAAAGGCGGTGTTATAAATACTTTACTGGTGGCGTGTGAGGTGATTCATGCCTGGACCGAGTGCTGTGAATACGTGGGCGAGCTATCATTTTACTTCCGGTGTTTAGCGTTCAGATCTGCATCTATGCATTATAAGTTGAAACCTCAATATGTTGTCAACTGACATTTCGTGTAAGTTTTAAAGTGTTTAAGTTTATTTTCATGATGTCAGATTTGGTTCAAAGGAGTTATTGTTGCTGTTTTAATCCATTCAAACTAGTTAACCACAGAGTAGGACATAAAAAGTTAAGGCCAGTAACCTCAGCAATGCTCATTAAACTCAAACTGGACGGTGTAAACCTATCTTGCGATTTGAAAGTGTGTGACAATTGTCGCAAGAAAATTTCTAAACTTCCAAAGCAACAAAGTACAAGTGAGTTATGTGTACCAATTGCAAGTGAGAGTGCAGTACTAGAAGAATGTGAAAATACAGATAGTGATAGCTTTTCCTCATCCTCCAGTGATGCAGAAACTATGGACACAAAAGACGCAGCAAGAAAAATGAATGAGAGTTTAGTGGCTATAGGAGAATCGCCTATATAAAAAAAGAAGAAAATTGTCACAAAAACGCTATCGTCGGGATAAGTTTAAAAAAAATATCGCAGGGAACGAAGGATAAAGTATTTCACATCGCAGACTCCACTTCAAATGATAATTCACATCATTCTGAAATAATACAGAAACTAATAAATTGTTTACATGAAACTGATGACAAAACTCTCAAAATACAAATACTGACGATTTTTGACAGCTGGTCTTATAAGAAAATAAAGCAACATTTTGATGTGTCAACTCACATGATACGAATATCTAAACAGGTGGCTAAAGGAAAAGGAATTTTAGGAACTCCAGACACCAAATCAGGAAAAGGCCTTGACCTATCTTAATTTAAAAAGGTGCCTGAATGTTATAATTCTGATGATGTGAGTAGGGTTATGCCTGGCAGATAAAAATGTAGTTTCTGTTAAAGAAAATAGTAAGAGAATCCATAAACAGAAAATGTAGATACTTTGCAATCCTAAGGTAACTTACCAAAGCTTTAAAGATATGCATCCGGATGTCAGAATTGGGTTTTCAAAATTTGCGGAATTAAGCCCTAAGGAATGTGTACCTCTTGGAACTAGTGGAACACATTCAGTTTGTGTTTATGCTCATCACGAAAATGTCAAATTAATGCTTGATGGTATCAGTATTTATCGTCTCCCATTTTAACTAATTATAAGGACTGCCTGACACACATCGTCTGCAACCTCCTACATCTAACTGTTGTTTAAAGACATCTAAAGCTTGTCCAGGAACCGAAAATATAACAAATATTTACAACTGTTTGATGAACAACATACTCATAAGATAACCTACAGACAGTGAGTGACCGTGGATCGCACAAATTTAGAAACCTTGATATCGCCCGTAGCGGATATTCTAGGCAAATTATCACCAAAACTCAGCAAATTACTTCCACATACATTCATAGGTCAGCAGGTAAATTTATTTTTTGCGGGAGTGTAAAGAAAATATGGCACTAGGCGAATGCATAGTGATAGCCGATTTTTCGGAAAATTATGCTTTTGTTAATCAGGATTCTGTTCAGGGGGGTACACTGGAACAATAGTCAGGCCACAATTCATCCTTTTGTGGTCTATTATAAAGACAATAATGACATAAAGCATTTTAACTTTGTTGCTATTTCTGAATGCTTAAAACACGACACCAGAGCTGTCCACTTTTTCCAAACAGAACTGTTACTGTTTCTGAAACAGAAACTGAGAGTACTGCGTAAAGTAATATATTTTTCAGATGGGTCAATTTCTCAGTATAAAAATAAAAGAAATTTTTCAAACATCTGTTTACACGAAAATGACTTTCAAATTCAAGCAGAGTGGTACTTTTTCGCCACATCCCACGGAAAAGGACCTTGTGATGGCATTGGTGGTACTGTTAAAAGACTTGCAATGAAAGCTAGCCTTCAGCCTGGAATAGACCCTAACACAAGTCCAAGAATACTGTTCACCTGGGCCGAGAACAACTTTTCCAATGTAGTTTCCAACTTTTTCTCCGATAGTCAACATAAGGAGCACAATAATGTATTTCACTCAAGATACCAACAAGCAAATGTGATGCGATGCACTTTACAATTGCATTCTTTTGTGCCAATATCTGTATCTCAGGCAGTAATAAAATACTGTTCGTTGCAAAGCGAAGGGAGAGTGGTGGATATTAAAACTCCTTAACCAATCTATGATCAATTTTAAATCAATACAACAAAATATGTGGAGACTGCAAGAGTAAATTTGTGACTGCAATTTCAAACTACGGAATGTTGTGTGATGAATGTGATCAGAGAGAACTATTAATAGTATCACCACCGAGCTTCTGGAAACAGAAATCATAATTGACCTTGTAGGTGATGATGGCAGTGCAACGCAAGATGCGCCGTCAGCTGCCACACGGTGTGTTTGCGTCTTGACCTTGTTAGCAGCACTGCACGACTTGGTGAGTTACTTAATTTCTCTCTTATTTGGAATCTCAATCTGAATTTTTTCCTGAGGTTATATGACATCATGAGGTTAGTTTTAATTTTTTTTCGGATTTTTTTAGCAATGTGCTAGCATTGATAATGGTATTTGTAATCTTAATGCCTTTATGAAAATATAAATATCACACGAAATATTTTTTGTTTAGTGTGTAAATGAAGTATAAATTTCAATTTAGTAAATGAGTCAAAAATTATATTTTTCTGCCAAAAATAACCAGATATATTCACATTAATGTAGAACGATGCGCGCAAAATACCGAAATGAAAAATGCATTTTATTGGCCAAAATAATTAAACCAGAGACTAAAAAAAAAAAAATACTTGTATTAATTTTTCCTTCATAGAACATATAAACTCAATATCAATGAAATCGGAGACATGAATGTCAGTTTTCCCCGAATTTTGTGCGATTTGACATGGAATGACTCATTGGATAGCCCTAAGAAGAAGCAGGCCATGTTTGGTGTAACTTGTGGGACAAATTCCACTCAAAGACCCTTTCTACATTGTATTTGATTATTTTAACTGTATTTCATCGCTTCATTTTTTGAATAGATTAAAGTAAATCTGCTGCATTTTCTTTTATCAAGAGATTACTTACGTGTACTCTAACTGCCCAGTAGACCAATATTATCCCGCAATTTCGAAGTTTAAAACCGTAAAATTTAAAAATATAAAATATTTCATATTTATTCCTCTAGAATTCATATTATGAAGTCAAATATTCAAAGAATCATTTTTACATAGGAGTGTCAGTTATGTGCAGGGTAGGAAGTCTTTGAGATATAATCTTTGATTCTAAAGGAATTAACAGCTGGAGAGAAGAGCTTAGATAATAATTTTGAAATTATTTGAAAAAGATATGAAATCAGAATAAAACACAAAATTTTGTGAATAAAGTAATGAAAAAATAAGTGGAATTCGACTGTGAAGAGAAAGTAAATTTAGTTACAAGTAATAACACTTACATATTACCTACATTTGAAAGAATTTCAGTAGTTGACTAATGAACGGGAGGCTGGGGCTAAATATCGGTAGACAATAAAGTGTAATTTTTTTCTCCGCCATTTATTAAATAAAATGCTTGTTTAAGAAGAGTTTTAGCAATGCGCTAGTTGCAGTGAACACCTTAATATATGACCACAGTCATGTGGGCCTTCCATTCGATTTCTTCGATTTCTTTGCCTTGGTGGCGCAGACGATGAAGGTCGTGTCTTAATTGTGGAATGTGCCTTTGATAAAGAAAATACTCTGTGTTTATTTGAATTCGTAGACAAATGTTGCGAACATAAACATAAAGGATTGAAAATTAGATATGGGTGGTTTTTAAAATTGTAATGTGTCTTAAAGCTCAAGTACACATATTATGCTCTTAATGGTCCAAGCCTACCCTGTAGAAAATTAAGGGTCAAGGCGAATCACTACGCTTATGAAATTGGAGCTTCAGAAAGAAAAGTAGTCGGTGATTTTCAGATTTAACTGAAATCAGTAGAAAATTAGGATAGTCGATATAAATAGCCTTCGATTCATCGCGGCAGCTGAATATTTTTGAACCGAGTATAAAGCTTTGAAAACACTGATATGAAATATATACTCATCTAAATGAAGAAGGCGAGAGAAAATAAATACTTATTTTCTTGTTTCTTTAGTTAATACTCTAGTGACATTAGAATTCGAATAGCTCCACAAAAGTATTCAGGGCATGGCGGAAAGAAACACTGTTAGCATGTAGCTATCTGGATTCCTGTACCGAACAGTTGCTGTATGATTTAATGATTTGTACTCTCGCTTGTAGTGAGGAATAATGGGCTTTTATTCCAAACAGGATATTATCGTTTTAATCTTCATTATCAGACACTTTAAACCTGTTTTAATTAATGGCTTGCGGAAAAGTAATGGTTTCTTGTAAGTGATAGCTTTGCTTGCAAAATAAAATGTTTGGTATACATTTTATGATACTACATAGTGAATTATATGCTATAAAGATTAGTGTTTACTTCTGTATACCCATATACTGTTTGTTCTTTCCAGGGAAAATTAAATGGAAAGTTAGGTCTACAACAAACAGCATTTTCGACATATCACGATAGCCCCTGAATTGCTTCTGTGGCTTTGGCACCTTGATTAAATACAAAAAGCAGATACCGTAAATACTCTTTGTGTCAACTTGACACTCCATATTGTTTACATAAAAAGAGAAAACGTCATAAAAACACAAACTAAACACACTGTGTTCTATCGAATAACATAAAACGAATTGTCAACGCATTCTACTTTGCATGTAAAAGTTTCGCTTAAAGATATCCATCTGTGAAAGACCTTAAATCTAAAATTTTGCTTGGATTTGCTTGAAACATTAACCAAATTATTCTAATATTAACAATATTTAACTCACAAATTTTCAGATCCTTGTGAAAATTAGTTCTTGTGATATTAACATATTTATAGTGTTTTATTGTAATTTAATTTAACTGTTACACACCTACTTTGCAGTTATACTCATAAGTACAGTATTAGCAAACCTATGGGATGAAATTTTAATCCGACCTTTGGTTTAAGATAACATATTTTAGAATTCTCATATTATTAAATTTTAATATTTGCTTGTGAAATATGATTTTTGTTATTTAATTAGTCACATTATAAAAATCATTTCCGCAATATCCTTTGCTACTGTTTTATCCAAGCATAACAGTATGAAAACTGCATCCTGTGGAGCAATTTAAATTTTGAAAAACGCTGAAAATGGATAACACGTGAAAATTACCAAAATAGGCGATTTAGAGTAACACGCCCACTTAAAGTGAGCCATTGAAATAGTCACGTGACAGTTTCAAGGGCCGCATGACATTAATATAATAGAAAATTGAATTAGGAGGCTTACTCTAACTAAGGAAAACACGGTTTTGTCAATTATTTTCACTTTTTAACCTATTTTCACAATGGGTATCCTTAAAGAGGTGAAAATGTCAGAACTATTGGGCCATCCCATTAGGAGCACTAATTTCTAAACACTGTCACTTCAGGAAACATCTACTAAAGTAGATCTAAAGATTTGACAAAGAGGAGAAGGTACAAATCTCGCATATGCTGTTTGATTACCCATTCCTGACAGAACAGAAATTTGTCCTTTCTATTACCATGGCGATCTGAGAAAATACGCTGATGTTACAATCAAGGCACTATATATTAAGATGGTACAGATTTTGAGAAGGAATGAACCTATTTGTTCTAACGGGGCACTACAATAAGCCTATTTACCAACGTGTAGGACATCGAAAAGACTCAATAAAAATCTCTGTTACCCACCTACACTCCTCTCATCCACGTACCAGTAAAGTAGCTGAAGGATGAAAGAGGAATCTTTGAGGATACATCAGTTTTGGAACATACTGTTATTCGAACTCAACAACTCGTGGTCATGGGCCAAGGAAGCAGGCCTCTAATCGGTCTAATACGCGAAACGCCGATGTTTACTGAATCCATCGCGTTGATCATATGTAAACACAGCCAAGTCCCTCTGAAGCAGAGTAGGGTACACAAGTTGCACGCATGTCAATTGATGCAGAACGTATCTCCTTGTTCATCTAAGGTACTGTGATCTTGCTCTAAATTGTGGCACAAATCATAACTTAGATTATCAATTCTAGGACCCGACTTCTGATCACGAGCCACTGTTTAATTTTTGCATCATAGGCATTTTTAGCTTGTGCATAAATCTTCATAATGGGCCCTCCCATAGATTATGAAAGTAACTATTTATTAGGTATATGCTGATAATTTTGTACCATTTTCGATTCTTCAGCATTCTTTCTATGTTGTGCCATTATTTTCTGTCCTTCCATGTTATTTAGTTATTTATTCCGTTTATATTCACTACACATTTTTTTCTATTATTAACAATTTGTATAAGAATAACTTTTAAAAATCAGAAATTGACTATTAAATAAATAAATAGGAATAAATTAGTACCTCCTTCACGCACACTCTTTAAATAAAGTCACGTTCCAGTTTAACACGTAGTCTGGAAAGGGTTGCTTGCGCTTGGATGTGTAGCTATTTACACGGGAGCAGATATAATTACAGTTCTACGGATGTGGCAAGTTATTGATGTTACTGGTGCATATATTGATAACATTTTGAAAAAAAGTGAAGTCAATAATGTCGATAAGCTGACAACATGAATATCATAATAGGCTTTATATAATAAGCCCGCATCATAATACTTCGATATGTTTTGAAAATAAAACAATGGAAAGTACCTGGCAGAATATGTAAATCAAGATGCAAAATAAAAATATCCATTGTCCCTAACACGTCCTAACATATATATGGACCACAAAATTAAATAGTGGCAATATACACTAACGTAGATTTTAAAATTGTTGATACTCCCGCTCTTAACGCTTCAAAAAGTTACCTACAAAGAAATACCTATCAAACTGACAAAGCATAGGAAGACACATAAAACATGTATATTTCAAGTTCTAGAGGTAAAGTAGTAATAATACTGAGTAAGAATTATCTCAGATATAAAAAGTAGTCAATGGAAGAATTATTGAGCTATAACTGAAGTTCCTTACATTTTAATATTTCATACGGCCTGGAATATGACACCAATATGAAGTTCCAAAAATTTAAACAAGAAAAGCTTTATGAGACCATAAGAAAACAATTGAGATAAAAACAAGACAGCAAACTCAATTTGAAGTTTACTAAGTAATGAGCCTACACTCCCTGAATAGGTTGACATATTTAACCACTTGTTAAATGATTAAGACTTCGAAATGTTATTTAATTTAAAAGACATAACTAAAAGGGTTTTATGTTCTTCCTAGTAAGTTTTCGTCTTTTTCTTACGATTTCCTAGCAATAGGTAATAGTACAAAATTATATCAAATTCAGTAACAATGACGATAATTTCATAGATTTTCTGAAAGAATATAAATCGGTATTCTTTCCCATTTAAAGTAGACTAAGTTGGTATTGGTGTGACTTTCCGTTTGTTAGTTGTGATATTGTATACTCTCTCTGTCACACTCTGCCACGAATGATACCAATGAAACCACAAAAGTGCAGTTTCGGTGGTGTACAGCATTTCCTCTAGGTGAAACCGAGCAGGATGGCGCAGGTAATAGTGTCTGTGGCCCACATTTGGGTTTGATTCTCATTGCATGCCTTCCTGTATCATGGTTTTATCGAGGGTTCCCTTGGGTCATTAGCCGAATGCTGAGAAGGTTAATTACATTTTCGGAGTTTCTTGTTGCTCCATTTCTCTTCAGTTCTGGGTTCACTTCACCTTTCATCCTGTTGGCTGTTTAAGGGTGTTTCGTGTCGGAGGAAACCTGTGTGTACATGGGCAGGGAATACGTTCTCTGTAAACCTTCGTCTTCCGGTGTTAGGTAAGTTTTCCAAGTTTCCCTACCCCCGTAGAATGTGTCACCTGGAAGAGCTGGAAATGTGACTTACTGAAACTGTTAGGGAACCTGCCCTCTGCTGTCATGTCTCTTAGGTCTAGGCACCCTTAATATGCCCTCCCGCATAAAGGTCGTCCCATTAAGGGCATAGGTTCTGTGCCATGGCGTAGCGGGCTAAGGCAGCATGCCTTGGTCCCTGGCCACAGAAAGCGGCCCGGGTTCGATCCCACCCATGTGGTGGGGATTTTAGTTCCCGGGTATAGGACCGGTGCCCACTCAAAATCGTGAGGAAAGTGAGGAGCTTACGCTAGGTAAGCGGCCCTGGTCACGGAAACCAACATTCCGGCTGGGGGATGTCGAGATGCTGACATCTCCTCCCCATATCGGTTGCATGATCGTTCACCTCTGCCGTGCGCAAGTGGGAGTGAGGCCGGCAGTCAGGTTGGCAGGCCTTGGCCCTCTAAGGGCTGTCGCGCCATGGGTTATTATTATTAAGGGCATAGGAACATTTGGTCTTCCCCAAATCGAGGTGTTAATTCTCCCCTCCTAATACGCTAGAGCAAGTGAATCTATGTTTAAAGTCCAGTATTTTAAATCAAAACCCTTAGAAAATTTTGAAAATTAAGTTCGAAAAATGTTTCCAGGTAAGGTTTATTTTCTAGAAATGGGTATTTTCATTAAAATCTTCATATCTCGTCCTTGGAAGATTCTGAATCTTAAAAATAAAATTTGGTAGGTATTTAACCGACTTTTTCTTTTTGAGTTATCCGTGCATTGAGATATACAGATGATACGCGGACGTTTATGTGGACATTTTGCTAGAAAGTAATTGCTTCTGGTTCAGGCCAACTCAAAAGTGTATTTTCGGGTAAATCTCAATACATCATGTTTGGGTGGAATGCAATACTTTCCCTATATATTATAGGTAGTAGAAAACGACATAAAAGTACATGGCGTACAAGAAAAGCAAGAAGGATACACTTGGACATTAGAGATGAAGATGTTGAGCAAGTGGACATCTTCAGGTACTTTGGAATATCGTAAGAATAAGTTACTATGGACAAGTCAAACAGAAGATGGAAAGGGCAATACAAGATTTTAATATAAATGTAAATATTTCATAAGGCCTTAAAGAAAACTAAGACAGAAATTGGGAGTTCTGTCTAGTGTCACATTAATAGTGGAGAAACGTTCAAGTTTGATGAAGTAAGAAAAACATCTGGAAACATCTGAAATATGGACGCGAAGAAAAATGAAGGAAATGTATATACAGAATTAGTGATGTTTTAAAATAAGTGCACTAAAAACATGCAGAAAACGATGATGAAAAGAGACTGCTTGTTAAAAGGAACGGCGAATGAGAAAATGGTTAGCAGCAACAGGAGGTGCGAGAGTAATGAATATTATGCAATATGCTTTATATTACGGTGCTCTAAAATAAAACAGATTTAGTTCCTCCCGATATTAGTGCGCCGTTCCCTGATGCGCTCTGGGTTAGGCAACTTCTTCAGCACAAGAGTCCTGCGGGCTGTTTGAGTAGAGTATGAAGGTTTTTCATACTTCACAAGCATTTGGAAGAGCGCTCGTTTAAACGTTGTATAAGGTTACAGAAATATCCTAAGCCACAACTCATAGGAGATTGTTGAAATAAAATGAATAAATATAAGTATTGGGATTAAATACTTCATATTTTATTCCAGTTCTGAAATGGGAAGGGACAATTTTCACAACCATTATTATCTGTTATTTAAACTATGTTTTATGCAATATGCGACAGTTCTTGATGTTATATGCAATATACAGCAGTACATATATGTTTGTAATTTATACCACAACCTTCTATCCTTATTTCCGAAGTGTACATGCCTTATATAGGAAACTATGGTACCTATGTGTATATAGATTATGAAGTACCTGCCTCGGTAGCGCACATGGTATCCTGTCTGCCTCACGTTCAAGAGTTCCCGAGTTCGAATCTGGGTCAGGGTGAGTTGCTTGGATAAGGTATTATTCGGGGTTTTCCTTATCCTGAAAGATGAATGTTGAATAGCTCTAAGCTCTATGGGCACTGGGCACATTTGAGCATGCTTTCACCCATTTCGTTCATCGTTGGATGACGTAAAATTATATAAATAAATATTAAGAGGCAGAGACCATACTACAAGTTAATAGGGAAATCGGCGCCGAACAGTGCGAGAAATAAGTGATCATGGGAGCGCTCTTGCTCTATGCACAGACAACAAGAATTTGCTGGAAGTTTCCCTCCTTGCAGCCCAGATATCATAGAATCTTCTGCGAAATATTGCATTTGCCTAGGAGAGTTAATGACTACGCCTCTGATGCGACCGCGAGTGTAGCTGTGGCGTTAAATATAAAACAGTCACTTCTCTGTTCGACTGCCCTGCGAGTGCAGTTGACTGAACAAGAGCCTACGTCTTGCGTATTTCGTTACGTCATTACATTGTAAAAAAGTAAAATGGTAGAGAATGTTGAACCACTTCATATTAGTGAAGTCATAGCGTGAGTTATGTGAAGTTACAGTGAAAGTTAAGGTTGCACTTGTTCATATTAGTGAACCGACTATGAATTGGAGAGTAAAACCTAAATATACAAGAAACACTTACGCCTACATAATAGCACAAGGGTCATATTTCATTAAAGACATCAGATTTTGCTCCAACCTAGCAGACACCAACGAGATGAAGACGCCATCAATGAGAGAAACTTAAGCGCAGAGGCTCTACTCCCATTAGTCCTGGACCCGTAGGACCAAGGGAGCGATGGAAACTCCGGGGCTCTTTCCATAGGGCAATACCTTGAATTTAAAAAGCCCCCCCCCCCGCTGAGCACAACGTCAAGACGGGATGGAAGTGGATACGCCACTTACGCGCGTCAACCCCGCAGGGAAGACCACCGATAACCTCGGTGGGGCCGAATGGTTATTTAGCACACCTTCTACTAGCTCTGCAGACTAGCACCCGGGACTCTTTAGGCAACCCTCTACCCCCTCCGGGTGGCCGTAGCCTGGCCGGAAGTACCCATTTACCCGTGGGTGTCGGGAACACACTGCCCCCTCGAGTACAACCCAATCCGAACAACTCCCCTACGGGAGGGGCTCGGTATGTTCGGCCCGAGGTTCCTCTAGTAACGTCAGAGGTACCACGAGTGCTAAGGGTCCGCAGCACTCGCACTTCCGCAGCTGAAGGAGACGGATCCCCTCCCCTACGGAACATCAATAAGAGACAGTTTGAGCCCAGAGGTTCTACTCCCATTAGCCCTGAACCCGTAGGAACTGGACCCGGGCCTCCTTCAACCAGGGAGTTATCCGAGCTCGGCGTCCTCCGTGGGGCTTTCCATAGGGCAAGACCTAGAGACTAACAAGTCCCCCCATCTGGTCCTATGGACTCAAGACGGGATGGAAGTGGATACGCCACTTACGCGCGTCAACACTCAAGGTGAAGACTACCGAAAACCTCGGTGGGGCCGCCTGGTGATCTAGCACACCTTCTACTAGCTTTGCAGGCTAGCACCCGGGAGAATTAATGGCTTCCCTCAACCCCGTCCGAAGACGTACCCGATTCCCACGGGTATCGGGAACACACTGTCCCCTCGAGTCCATCCCAATCCAAACAGCTCCCGAAGGAGGGGCTCGGCTGTTCGGCCCGAGGTTCCTCTAGTAACGTCAGAGGTACCACGAGTGCTAAGGGTCCGCAGCGCCCGCACTTTGGCAGCTGAAAGGGACGGATCCCTTCCCCTAAGGAAATCAGTGAGAGACAAAAGAAAGTCAGTGAAATCTCGAAGGACTAATGGAAATAGAAGAAATGAAAACGGATGTTTGGAAAGGTCAGAACTTCTACCTTCGCCACCTGTATACACGCTTCGCTGCGCATGGTTTTCATGGGAAGATATGCCAGAATGTGGCAAATCACGACCCCAACGAAGACTGTGGAGGGACTATAGGAGGACTGTGTGACGAGAAATACTACAAATACCACTTAGTGAAATCCACAAGCAGAATTCTGCCACTCAAAAGAATAACAAAAGATTAATAAAAGTTAAAATCCAAATCTTACAACGTGTGCAACGTGTTTAATAAATTTTGCTGAAAAAGCGACTCACAATATTTTCTGCTTTGCGATCATATGAAGATTTCGTGTTCGTGCTATTGATTATTATTCTACGTTGATAAGACTATAATAGTGGTATAATGACAATATTCCTCGCCCTAAATTTATAATTATTACTATTCTCATACACACTCAACCCACGTCTATCCCTAACGTGTTTATCTTATGGTCCCGTTCTCGATGTTGTTCGTCTTCTAGCAGCCATTAATTTGCATTATATTTATTTAGCTTTCTTAGCAGTTTAGTACATTTTGTCAACTAATTCGTTCTGAGCACCTCCTCAACAATTGTATTTGACTCATTTAACTAATCGCCAATATTCATTTTGTCTTCTACCTTACTATAATACACGTATGCCCTTTATTACATATAATATGCTCATAAGTGATTTAATGTTATTTCCTTCGTTTCATTTAGGTGCCTGGATATAAAGATGATTAATGCCTCAATTTCTTCTTCTTTTTCATCTTCTTGGTTTTTGCTTTTACCTTCGTTTTTAAATATAGTTGTAAATTCCTTTTGCTCGTCATTCAGCATTATACAGATAATCGTGTTGCTGGTCGAACACGAAAGAGACGAAGAAAGAGAGAGAGAGAGAGAGAGAGAGAGAGAGAGAGAGAGAGAGAGAGAGAGAGAGAGAGAGAGAGAGAGAGAGAGAGAGAGAGAGAGAGAGAGAGAGAGAGAGAGAGAGAGAGAGAGAGAGAGAGAGAGAGAGAGAGAGAGAGAAAGGAAGGGAGGAAAGAAGGAAGGAAGTAAGAGACATCTGCTACATTTTGTTGCGGTATTCTCAACTTATTCGTTTCCTAACGCAGATCACGAGACATTAAAGGCCTAACCGTACAAAACAGATGCAACAAATATGGTCTTCTCTTTTATCTCCTCATGCCACATGAAATAATTTTTTCTCTCTCTATCTTCCTTTGCCTGTGTACGTGTATTCTTCATGCCAACATTTTAGAACTCGCAGATACTATTCCTGTTTATTAGTTTTCAGTTTACGTAACATCGCAGTTCCGGTTTTATTACCCCCCAAGGAGTTATTTCTATTTCGTTCCATTATGCGTATTATGTGACCAGGGATTTCCAACCTTCAATTACTGTTAGGTTGACGTTGATTAAGCTTTGTTTAATACTGTCATATTATCTTGCAGCTTTAATTTAGATTGAATTCCACAAAAAAGGACTGACACCGTTTATAGTTGTAGAAATTAATTAAATCGTGCTTAAAATTGTTATTTCAACATCATTAATCGAAGTACAAATTTCAAAATAAGCATAAAACGTTATATAATGCTTACAGCTACCACATGTTGACAGGATATTTCTCTCAGCCATTATAAAATATATCCCTTCAGGCATTAAAAACATTTAAGAGAAGACATATTTATGATATTTCTGTAGCACTCCTTTACAAATATGAGGCATCTCTGTCATAAGATATGCCATAAGATACCTCTGATCTGTATGACACAATAGTAGGATGTGCTAAGTATTTGCATCATCAGCATTCCTGTTCTGAAGAAAAATCATAACTAGAGCTGGAGCGAATGTATACAAATAGTAGGTCTGCCCATCCAGGCAATTGTGGTATTTCGCGAGTTACTAATAAACAACAGTAAAATCATTTTCTTTATTTTGCTGCATTTTTTCACTTTTATATTTTTTAACGTCAATTTAACCTCTTGATTATACTACAGAAGTAACTTCGGTAGGATGTTTCACCTGGGTTAGTGTAGTTGTCTTCCTATACCGTCCGCTTGAGGAATTTCGTGACAGATCACCTTGGTTGCGTAGTCGCCTTTTTGTAATTTTAATTTTGGTACTATCGAGTTTTGCAGGAATGTGAACTTTAGCATCGTGTAACTGCTGGCTGTTCCTTGTGGTTACACAAGTCATCAATATGTTGGACAGTTGGCATGTCAACAAGCTATATCATCTAGGCAACTAGATTACAGAGGATTTTAGCCAGTTGCCACCTTCTAGAAGTATCTATCCCATTTGTATTTATTTTTGTTCTTTAGTTCGGATCAATATTAAATGTTATAAAATCCTGTGTTTATACCCTGGCTAAGGAAAACCTCCAACAAATGTTAGATTGGACAGCGACATGACGAATGCTTCCCACTAACGCTATTCCCTGAGGCGTGTCGCTTAATTTCCTTAAATTTTTTAATAAAAAGAGAAATTTTATTTATATTTATTTGGGAGAATGTTTAGGCAAATGTGCTATTATTGTATACGACAATATCGCATTTACGTGACATCCCTAAGTATTTTAACTTAAAAAATTCGCTTACAGGCCACAGATTGGTAGAAAAAGTATTCCGTGAGGGTTTTGGGTTATAAACACCTTTATAACAATATGAGCTTCACTATAATATGTAAATGTAAAATATGCGGGAAAACTTCAAATTTCATAACTCAGTTATTTTACTAATCAACACAAGCAGGTAAAACTCTCACGTGTTTCACTTACATAATTTTCTCTGCTCATTCATCAGCCTATTCTTACAAAAATTTATTTTTCTATAAAGTTAATACAGATAAATATTAACATAACTGTTTTGATTACATATATTCCTGTAGATAAAATGAAAATGGGGAATATAATAGGTATAAGCGGTAGTCAAACTTTTAAGAGGTAGTTGCTATGTGTTAAATTCCCCTCCCCCTTTGGCCATCAGAAACCATTTATTCATTAGTATGTCCGATTATAATTAAATTCACACGTATACGTACACAAACAGGAACACATTCATTCTCTCACGAATACTTCCAGGTTATAATGTGAATTAGAAATAAAAAGCAAATTACCATCCACACTCGAACCAAGGACTTCCAGACTTGGAAGTTCACATGCTCATCACTTCATGACGGCTTTGAGGTTTGGTTCTCTTTGAATAATGAGAAAAATGTGTAACGTGAAAAAATATATATCGTGGAATTCAAAGCAATAACAAGAAATGTACCGGTAATAGTTAACTACACTAAATATGTTTCGTATAAACTACGTGCTTTAATAAGATACATTCTTAATAAAACAGAATTACTTTGTATCATTTACGGTTTAGTAATTATACAAAAGTCATCCACAGTAAAAGTCACCTCAGAAGTTATGCCCAGAAATTTTCAAATATACATTGTCACGAAAACATCTTAAAAATGTTGCATTTTAATCAAAATGGTTAAACCAATTTTTATAATATCAAAATTTTAGAAATTAATAAGCACTTATATTGTAATAATTTCAGCATATATATAGTGCTGCACGTTTCCATTATTTCTCGTGGTACTGCTTAAAAACATTGTAGTTAAGTCAGTCGAAGTGAAGAGCACTTCGCAAGACTATTGGTATAAAGTTCAATATATTTGCAATTTATTAGTCTGGCAGATATTTCAAACACCTGTTTTAAGGAAAATTGAGGAGAAATTCTTCAGAACTGTGGATAAATTTGTTTTATTTCCTTGAAAACTAATATAATTATGAAAATGTGTTGTTGCCAAAAATTGTTATTATTCAAAAGTTTCCTTCCAAAAATCTATGAGAAGCACCAAAAACATTATTGTAGCGTAATTTCGGCGCATTAGTTGAAACATTCATCCGGGATAAGGGATTTATATTTTAACTTGTGGAATGTGTTCATTGGTGTTACAGATCCAGAATTAATTAAAGCTTATGAAATAAGTATAAGGATTTCGTATTTAATATTTACCTCATTAAAAGTGGTTTGCACGGAGATCCAGGAAATACACATTGAAAATATGAAGCTTTTTTCGTTTCTCTTTTCATTCATCAATGTGTGTGCGTGTGCGTGCGTGTGGATGGTGTGCGTATTTCTTATAAGCTGCTGTCTCTTAAACCAATTTGCACTAACTATGGCATACATTTTCTTTAAGGCAAGAGTAACAATACTGGAGTGATATCACAAAAAGCAGATCCTAGCGAGTGAAGAATGTTCTTCGGGAGGACATTTTGAGAATTTCTAACATTTGCTGAATAAAAGGTGATAATCTTTGCTACCTTCTTCCTTTTAGAGTCGGTAAAGCAAATAAAAAAACACTTTCTGGCAGATGGTTTTTGACTGGAAATAATTTAAATGAAAATAATTGAACACGCACACGAAACGGCATATTTTCTCAGTACTTTTGTAAAATGAAAGCATAAATCATGTCTGCCTCGTCCTTTGAGGTTGGTGTAATATATATCATCCAACGGGAGATGGCGTGCAACATGTTCAGGGGGGTCAATTTTGGGGATATTCCGTAAGGTTGGGGCAGGTTTCTCCATGATAATATTATTATAGCAGGCAATTGGAGAGTTCTTAGTACATATCGAAATTTAGCGGAATTGAAGGTGCGATATTGAGACTGAAAGAATTTAATATGAGCAATATTGATTTTTTTAAAATTTATTTAAGTTTAAGTAAACAAAATTTCCAAAGTAATATATTACTAAAGCCATTAAAACCCTAGCAACACTGGGCCTCTCTGCTGGTACATAATAAAACATGAGCTTCAAGATTGCAGTCTTGAAGAAAGCAAAAAGGGGAAATATCGTGCCTTGAGGCAGAGTTGATCACTGAAGTTTCCTTTCGCTGAGGTTTACGATATTGGCTCGCAAGGAATTTGATGAGGGAGGGGAGGAGTCTTCACCACGTGACCTACAGAAAACAGCCAACTGAAAGGAAAACTGAATCTTGCCTTTATACACAACCCGTAGAACATAAAGCATTGAATGTTTTAGGTTTAAAAAGGGTGCTTTGGGATGACAAAGTAAGATTAATTTCCAAAATATTTATATCGGATTAAAATATTGTACGTTCCGGTACATCTTTAACCTGATATAAAGGTATTTAGTGACATCTTTATTTATTAATATATCAGTTAGATCCTTTTACTTGTTGAGAATTATTTAAACTTTTGTGTGTCACGATAGTTAGTATAGTTTGTTCGATCACCCGAGTAGACCAAATACTAGAATATTTGCCAGGCTAATAACCTTAGTTACGTAGTCATCTTCCTGCAGCAAAAGACGTTGTAAGACTGTAGTGAGCCCTTTTGACCTTAGTTCCGTTCTCCCCTTTTGGTGCTGTTGAGTTTTGGTGGAATGTGTACTTCGGATTTTGTGGTACTGCTCGCTCTACATGGTGATGCAGGATCATGACGGCAGTTGCACAGTTAAACTCCTGTACCATATATTTTTATTTCCATTTCCTTTCTGTATAGGTAAATCGTTGTGTTGTGGAATTTATATCCTACCAAATAACGAAAATCACAAACAAACACCAATATGAACGTGTGGTACACAGGATTTGAACTGCAAAATCCGAATGCGAACTGCAAACGATAATATGTGAGCCATCTCGCTCGATCATTAAAATTTCGATTAGATTTCTAAATTAATTTATTTTTTCACAAGAATCCAGGTATTTAATTAAATTTTTGGCCTATTACCAGGAATATTTGAACGGCGTGTTGAAACTAGAATGTTACCCATTATAACAGTAATCGAAGTTCACTAATTGATGGAGTCTCAGCGATCTAAAAGAAAAGAAGGACAACAAATACCATAATAGTAAAGTCATTGAACCTAAAAGGGGTCATTTTTAAAATTTCGATGAAAAATAACTATATGTCTAAAAGCAGAAAGGTTCAGATTGAGCATAGATCATGCTGCTACTTACAACGGGTTTTTAGATTGCTGATATGGCCAGAGGAATGTTAATCTTTAGGGTGTAATATCTGTATCCAGTAATTTACGTAAAATAGTGAATAAAACAAAGTTATTGAACAATAAATCTACATAGAGGTTAGAGATGAAAAACCAGAACTTTGAATTTTTGTGAAAATGTGCTACTGTAACATGTTAAAATATAGCGTTTTTCCGTGTACTATATACAAATGTTTATTGTTTCACACTTTAATAACACGATGCAGAAAATGTTAGTTCCCCATTTTTAAAATGAAAGGTAATTTTTATATCAACACTGAATGAAGATAAGCGAGATGGAGATAAATATTATCCTTGATAAATATCACTAATAGTTTCAATAGAAACACGTGGTTTAAAATTATTAGAAATTTTAGCAATGGTTGAACTTTTATATCACCTTCAAATGCATGTTCATCCTAGTACTTCAACTGCGCGTGATGGTTAGAAGAACAGAGTTTGTTAACAGATACGAATACCATAGCCTCTTGCGCAAAGCACCATATTATTTACAATCTGTCTTTATGGCAGTTGATGTTGGAAATGTGCTATCAAATGTGCTCTTAAAAGTATTAGTTTCTCTTTCAAAATTCTTACTCAAATTATCTTTGGTATGAACCCAGCGATTCACTTTCTGTTATCCTTAATTTATAGATAAAATTAAGAACAATATTTATGTGACTTATATGAGAATTTATTCGTGGATTCCTCTATCATTTTTCATCTAGAGTTTGCTTTCACATTTTATAATCTCTTGTATTCCAAAGATACTAATATTTTGCTAATACACTTGTGTGTAAATAACACATTAAAACTTCATACAGCTGCATTGATAACTCTCTAGAGGCGAACAATGAAGTTCGAAAATCGTTTCCTTCAGGTGCGTCTCGGATCGACCTGTTCATTCTCTAACGGATGAACCTTCCACTGAAGGCACTGCATTTTTGCAAAGTTTTTTATAAATAAAACGTGTGTACTAAGAGTGAAGGAGAACAAGAAACTTTTTAGTTTTGTACTGTAGATACTCTCTTGAAGACCCTCACCCAAACGTTATTGTCCTGGACATAGGCAAATTTATGTATTACTATGCCGAATTGTTGATCCGATCATTGTGCTATTAATATTTTCATCATCATTAATATTTGTACTAGCCGTGTGTTTTAGTATTCTCTTAAAATTAAGAGTATTCTTACTTTCAGTAGCATGAATAGATACTGAAGGTATTGCATTCATCCAAAAATTCGACATAAAGAATCCACCGGAATTATTTAGAGCCTTCTGAATCCAATTTTAGAAAAATGTCCTTGTGAAGCGCGCGTTGGTGTATGCCTGCGAATAGTATAATTCAAAGAACTAAAGCTGGATAAATACTACTGAGTATTTAATCTCAGAGTCTTTTAAAGATAGAATATATTCCCCACCCTAAACTACTCCTTACATCAACGATTTTTTGCAATGTTTGAGATTATCAAGCTTGGCAAGTAACTTTCATTGAAATATCATATCTCAAATATAATTAAATGACAAACAAAATAATTATGTGAAATTTTCTGCGAATAGCCTGAGACGTGCTGTTCATTTGAAAAAAAAAAATATTGTATATGCATGCACAGCTGGTTTACGTTAAGCGATGGACGAAGGTGTACTATACAAAAGCAGTTTAAATACAAAATCAGTTTTTGTGACATAACGTATTTCCAAGGTTTCTGTTGTTAATATTTCGTATACTTCAATTCTTTCAAGTATTGCTGACTTGCAGCTGTTTCTCGCGATTAAAAGGAAAGAATGTAATTTTTAGGTGTCCAGGTTTTAAACATTTTACTGTCACTGTTCTCTTTATACTCATAATGCCATATTGGTGTAGTTATTTCTGAAGTTTACCCTAATTAAATTTAAGGAGAAAAATAAGCTTTCTTAGCAATAATTTGTACACTCACTAATACATGTTAGAGGTAGAGGAATCATATGAATATAACACATTAGATTTACATTAATAAATGTTTTATTTCCAGATATCTCATATTGTGCCTTGTCAGTGGTAAGAATCCTATTTCTGAGATGTAAAACCATTCAGTAATGTATATTATACGGTAGACATACATTTAGTTTATCCCTATAGATGTAAAAACTACACTTCTAAAAATATTAAATGCTTAATTTATTAGAAAGTCAATCATTAATAACTTGGGGATATCAAATTAGAATTTTGAATACACGAGATTATATTTATGGAATAGTGCCCTGTGTTGTTACAACATAATCGGCATAGAGAATCACATTGAGGTTTTTATTTCTATTCAGTTGTATTCCTTCGCTCACCTCCTTTTTCCAATTCCTAAATCTGCGTACATATCAAATAACATAGGAGAAAGGCTGCATCCCTTTCTGACTCCTTAATTCGTTTTTTCTTTTGTTTTAAACGTGCCAGTTTTTATAACAATTTCTGTATCTTTATATAAGCTTTACTACTGCTATCACATGAGAGAAGATCTTTCCTTTCGTTCATTATGTCCCACATTCTTTCTCCAATCATAAAATGAAATGCTTTCTCAAAGTTTAGAAATGCTATGAGATGGAAGGAAACAGAAAAACCCTGGCCCTTTAGGTTTGAGGTTGTGTGAGGTGCTGGTAGCCCCTTAATTCAAAAAAATATATTATTTACAATCTTCACAAAGGAAAGGAATGAAATTTGAATGTCTAATATATTATACTGTTATAGCATGTTATCCATGTAATGTTAGCGTTTCTGATGTGCAGTGTGTTTAGAAGAAGCTATAAAACTTGCTTAAAGTATTTATCTTTGGTAGTGTTTATCACTGTGAATCAAGGATGAGCTAATGTCCAATATAAAAAGGAACTGATTTAAATTATCGCATTTGCCTACTGCAAATAATAGCTGGAAAATGCTAATTTTTATGCGTAATAAAACAGTTTCTGCAGATGCTTTCTGGATTAACGTGTGGGATAGAAGCATATATGTTTACAAGAAGAGTGCATACGAGTGAGTAAATAACATGTGAAAGCAGCACGTATTTTTGAAGGAAGGTTTCATTTTACATCAATCAGAAACCGGTGCCCCCCCCCCCCTTCGTCTTGTGTAGATTGACAAAAGTGCAGTGCAACCCTCAACAATGTGACGAGAGAACTAGTGCTCGCATCATTGCAACACGAATGCTGTTCTCTCTATTAGAAACACGGAGAGGCCTGTAACGTCAGATGAACCGATAACGCAATTCCGAGAACAGAGCAGCCTGAACAATCGAGGGAGAGCCTACAGGTATCGATTTTGACACGTAGTAAACTGGGGATTCCTATTCCAACACGTGCTTTTGTGTGAGCTGGGGGAAATTCCTTATTGTGATTACGGCAATACACGGAAAACTAGATGCTATATACAGTTCCTAGCAAAAATTCACTTTCTCAGCATGAAACGTATCTTATCTTAGCCCTTTCTGTGCCAGTGTTTACTCGGGTAGCACGCCTTCGTAGATTTCTTTCAAAATATGTTCTGTCAAAAAAAACCTGCTTTAAAATGTGGCGTTGTACTCGATAGAGTTGGCCTATATTAGTCATTCCCCTTAACTATTTCTTTTGAGATCAGTCTGGACGAATAGTACCTTTTATAATTTAGACCGACATTGCAAAATCGTGTTCATATGTGTAAGGCAAAATTAGCCCTTATCAGGTGATTTACTCCACTTGGGTAAGATATTCTGATATCTCTAATTCTCAAAAGTTAGATATTCATTTATTCAAGCAGGGTACCTACGAACTTCTGCCAGCAAAGCATGCGGCCTGTCGGATACAGGAGGGCAGACTGCTGAAAGACTATTCCATCTGAGGACTGAATGCAAAAAGACAAAAGAACTTCTTTGTGACGTTTTCATGAAGTTAACCAGTGGAAATAAACATTAAAAAACCCTAAAATGAGTAAAGTGTTTGTCAGGCTATCTGTATTTGAAGACCTTAGAGAGTAAGTAGTGTCGCCGAGACACTGTTGAACGGCGGGCCGCGGCCAGCGCATCGGCGCGGAGCTGGACGCTTGCAAGAGCTTTGCTGGCCCCGTAGCTCAGTCGGTAGTGCACCTGCCTGCCGTGCTAGGGGTACCGGGTTCGATTCCCGGCGGTGGGGATGGGGATTTTTCTCCGACCAAGATAATTCCCCATCTTCCCCAGAGTCTGGAAGTATGAATGAGAATGTGTGTGATGTAATGATTAAAACTTAACGAAAAACGAGTTAACAGCTTCGATATGAAAAAAAAGAGAGAGACAGACAGAGAGAGAGAGAGAGAGAGAGAGAGAGAGAGAGAGAGAGAGAGAGAGAGAAAAGAGACAGAGATAGTCTGGAATTTCCCCCTGCAATCGTGATTGTTGGCGAACGATGAACTGAATTCTAGAACAATGGCTGGGGTATAAATAAGCGGCAAGGCGTAAGAACCGTCAGTCGCTAGTTGCAGTTTTTAATTGAGTGTGCAAGTATGTGGACGTGTGGCAGACGAGCCTGAGGACTGCGTTTGTGTATGTTACGTCGTTTCGCTGCTGTAAGGGGTGTACAAAGCGTCTTTTTACTGAGATAAAAAGTATTTTAAATTTCTGCAAACTAGGCTTTTAATTATACGAACCCACAAAGTCAGGTACCATACGGTACGATGTCATGGTGATTGTTAGAAAATGCTTCAGTTTTACGGGTGTAATGGTATAAATCCTAAACAGTACATTTTTTACTTAATTCAAACTTTCCCAACTATAATGACAATATATGATGTAAATAAAACAGAGCGGCTTAAAACTGTTCCGTTTGTTTATCTAATGGTTTTAAATACATTCAGAATAACGAATACTGTTAGATCCTCTTGCTTTATAACAATTAAACATGAACAAAACTGCCGTTTAAAACTCACTGTCATCTAAATATTTCTTGCTGTATACTAGACCAAACACATAACGTTGGTATCCAGTTCGAGTATTTCACCATTTCAGTAGGCAAATGCAACGTAGACTATTAGGATTAGGATTTCATTATGAAGGGCATTCGGTACTTACACCACCATACTGCTTCCATTGATCCTATGCCCACAAGTGGGACATCGCCGGGAAGAAGAATCGGACGGAGAGAGAGGATGACCGACCGAAGGAGTCACGACAGTATAGAAGGCAGGGTCCCTAGAGTTTACTTAGATAGAGACTTCCCCCGACAGGCCAGGACAACGAACGCGCTCCCCTACTGCGGGACGGCAGCGGGCCCAGCAGCCGAGCCCCAAAGGTCCCACGCAGGGGATCTGAGCCCCAAAGTCGCTGGCTGCTGGTGATATGAAATGATAATGGAGATGAAATGTGGGACAGGAAATTCGGGGATGTAATTAACATATCCAGCATTCGCCTAGCGATCCAGGAAAACTCCCGAAAAAAAACATGGTCAGATAGGTCGGTCACGGGAATGCGCCGGAGTCATCCCGCTCGGTAACGTAGGCCATACGGATGTCGTAATTTGTAAATGACAGTGGATATTCATGATGTCAAAGAAAATATTCTCTAAGTCTTTGGACGAGTTGCATCGAAGATCATTCCACATAGAACGTAAATCTGTGCTGTTAACTTAATATTGGATATATACACTAATTTCGACAAACTATCTTTTTACAGTGTTTGAAAAAAAAAAAAAAACCTAAGGAAATTTTACGTCAAATGCTTTCATGTTGATTTCATGTTAGGTATTTTTGTCTTTGTTTCCGGCGTAGAGGCGTATGAGACCCTGCGCGAAGCAACCTTTTCTTTCTTCCGCTTCATTCGCTAAGAGTCGAAACCAAGACTCACAGCAAAGTACTCATTGTACGTCACAACTATCGTCGCAATCTCACTAGCAGAACAGCACTTGATGTCGCAGCAGAACGTTCTCGCTAACTCGCTCATTTGCGAATACCTTGACTTTATAGCCTCAGAATAATGTGTTGAAGGAAACTTGCAGAAGATTCTTGGTATATGGGGATGCCGTTTCTGATGATAACGCTGGGCGAGAGCTCTACCTTCCTTGCTTACCTCTATCTCTGCGACTACCTGCACCAGCTTCCCGATAAGTCTGGGTCATAGACACTGCGTTACAATATATTAATTGCTGCTCGTGCAATAATTCATACCTCAAAATTGATTACTTATCATATTTTAAATTTTCCATTTATCTGCAACTTTTTTAGCCATGTATTTAGGATTCAATTAGTTTTAACGCCTTTCTTGCTATAATCGGGATTAGAGGATGTAGTCATTCATGATCTATGAAATGAAATATTTCGGAAGGAAAATGTCGAATTTCTAACTTAGGAATACCTGCCTGGGTAGTTGCTATTTACGATGGCTGAGAGAAACTTTTAAAATGAAATTCAATAACGGAGAGGGTCTAAAATATATTTGAATCTCAGACTTCTAGTTCGCTAGATGACCTCGGCCAGCGAAGCCACAGAAATGACGTTGAAATTATATTTTCAAATCTGTTAAATCTTTCACAATTATGTTTTATGATTTATTTCTGTTTCAGTTTCCAAATTATGGTGTCTTGTGAAATATTCTATAGATTGAAATTACAAAACATAGGTCACTTATTTTAATAATTCACCTTCTTTATCTAAACATTTCTTATTTATGTTATGTGTTACTCATCTGAACACAACACATCTATGTTACATCCATTTTTAAAAGAAAATAAATTTTTAAGTGTTAAAGTAAATGTTATTTGCATACGTTTCCTGTTGCTTTAAGCATCAGTAACTTAAAATTATTTAACTAAATAAAATTTAAACAATTTTAAATGTTAAATTTTTCGAAATTTTAAGATAAGTTTGCAGTGAAATTGGTAAAAAAATTTCTACAGTTGAGAAATATAACACCTTTTGTACTAAGAAGAATAACGTCACGAACAAAACTCGTTACAATGATGGTGCAGTTCTTCACACTGTTTATTACACATACCAGCTTTTTTATGCAGTAATCTTTAAAGAGCAACGAAAAAAGCTATGTACAGCATTCATATGACCTACCGTACCCATTTTTAGTTATCTACTTCAAACATTTTAAGAGTTCGTCACCATGTTATGACTTTCATACTCCGTTTCTTTGCATGGACAGAGATCAAACATCTGACGTGTTGCACTCACATGACTTTTTCTACTCTTGTGAAAACCTTTCATACAAATTATTCTTCTACCTATTTTATGTTTATATAGGTATACATTGGTAGAAATTGTCTTTTACGTATCTTCTTGTAGGTAAGAACAGGAGTAAGGGAATTCAGTAGGCGTGAGCGATAGATCAAATCATTTAAGAGCTGATCGTTATGTGATGGCTTTTAAATTCCATTTTCTTTGCATTTCCAAAAAATAAAACACGAATGACTTCCTGTTTGACTAAAGTACAAGTACTTTAAAAAGAAGATAAATAACAATAAATACTCCTGAAACGGTTACCTCTATAGAATGTATTTGACATAAACTATGTGCTTTAATGAGTCCTACTGTAATATTTTGTCTCCCTCTTAAGATTTACTAGTTATTAAAAATACAAACAGCTAGAATCTTCAGAAATTATTCCCAAAAATTCAGGATATACATTTCATTTGAGCTGATAATATTCTAAATATATTGCAATTTAATAAATATTTTTAGTCACTTATAGTGAAAAAACGGAATATATTTTCCATGTAAATGGTACTTTAGAATTAGAAGATTTATTTTAAACTTTTCGTTTGTGTCCTTAGATTTTTGTTTTTGGATTATGATGTTCAAAGACATACAGACTCCCACACACGATCCTTTTCTAGATATACTATTATTGGATTCAAGGGGTCTCAAAATCTGTATTTCCAGTGGAGTATCAATATCAAATTTCTCATGGAATACAATACACCTTATGCTAGCATAAGTAAGTAGAAAACCGTAAAAACTTATTTCTTCAATGTACCAGAAAACGAACAGCAAACCGCAGCTTCTAATATAGTTAAGTCTAACTGGCATAGATGAGCTAGAGATCGCATGGGTTCAAGAACAAAGTTCACATTAAACAAACACACTACTGGAGTAACATTTATCCAGTTTCCGCGTGTGGTAGTTGTATGTTTTTCTCCCATCTCTCCTTTACCCCCTCCGTCGCTTGCTAATGTAGATAAATGAAACAACATCGCTTTGTTGGCGTTTCTTTAGTTTCGGGAACTTGCGA
>CM060950.1:314325150-314357650 GCA_030765055.1 Mantis religiosa
CATTTTAAATATTATTGGATAACGGAGAAAACGTGTATGCTTGACCTGAACGTTAGGTATTAGTATTCACTTCTTGAGATGGATGGCAAGTTTCTAAGGACTTCACAAAAGCCGTTCGTAGTAGTAAGGTTTGAAATGTGGAATCTACCTGGAAAATATCTCCAGTGCCATAGCCGGGATTGACCACGAATCTTCGGCTACTGTAGGGGAGGATAGGACAGAATCCTACGGAAGGGATTTGGCCTAGTGGGACATACCCGGGAGATGGCCGAACCAAGGAGTTACGACATAGTAGATGGTAGGGTCCCAACAATTAACCATTTGGGAGCTCCATGTTGGCCATTACAACCAGCATCCACTCACCATGGTCCTGAAATGCCCTACTAGATCGGCCGGGAGACAGGAGATGTTTACCACGTGCATATCGTCCTGCCATGCAGCGCCGAAACTCCCGCCGACACTTCTACCCTGAAAGAGACCAACAGATGACAGATGATGTGATATAATAATGGAGATGAAATGGCAGGACAAGAAATTTGGCAGACCTAATTAATCTACCCAGTATTCGCCTGACGACCAGCGAAACAAGCGAAAAAAAATGGGTCAGGTAGGCCAGCCACGAGAATTGAACCCAGATTTCTGAAATACTAGCTGCAGCCGAAACCGCCTGAGACTTCCCGCTCGGTTTCGGCTACTGTAGCTGTGCTACGAATCACCGAAGTCACTATTGGTGAATGTGGTCTCAAAAATGAAGCTCAGAACGCTCCTTGTGGTTGATGAGAAGATCCCGTGTTGAAAGTTTAATGTCGTACCGCTATGTTGCAATAGGAGCTCCTGGTTGGAGCATTAATAGGGAAATCCAAAGAGCAGTAAGTTGAACTACGGCTATCTCATTCAATTTTCAGATGATTCTACTTTTCCAGTTTTAATCCTTTCATTGTTAATCACCTTCAAACATCTAAAGAATTGTAAGGGAGAAAGCGCGGAGAAAGATGGTATAAAGAAGGTTAAGCTACGGCAACTGAAAAAGAATATGATGTGTTGTACTCACATCAATTTCTGCTCTTGTACAGATTATTCTGAGAAGCGCTTAATCCTCCATCTATTTTATGTCGATGGAGAATGACGTCTCAGAAATGATCTTATTCTTATTTTCACTGTATATAGGTACAAGGCGAGTAGGTATAAGAAATAAAGTGGTCTTTAAGTGATAGCCAAATCCTTCAATAGCTGGCCAACCTACGTATCAGGTGGGGGAGAAAGAACAAATAAGGTATTCCTATTTGATAAAAGTTATCAATAGCGGAAAATTCACACCAATAACAAGGAATATTTTTGAAATGACTTGCTACAAAAAACGGTTTATTTAACATAAGTGGTGTGCTTAACTGAGATTTGCATTTTTTGTACATAATAATATTTTTCTATGTTTGGCATTTTACCAGTTATGCAAAATTCTCTAGATGAAGAGGACTTCAGAATATATTCCCAGATTATCCAAGATAATCGAGAATTTCATTTGACATACGAATATCTTAAGCATATTATATTAAACTATTATTGAGAAATTCGAAAAAATTGCTGGCACACACGTAGACACATAGGGGTTTATAAAAATTCTCCTTCTGGTGCAGGCCCAATTGACCTGGTAAAAGATATCAAATTTCTGGGTGGAATACCATACTCTTTCTATAGTATTAGACAAAGTAAAAAGCATTGCTCTCACTTTCTAATACAAGTTGTGCTGTATAAAACGTAACCAGCACAATCTCTGCTGAGAGTTAGTGGCAAATCATGTAATCATATAAATATATGTGTTTAGTAACTTACAGCGAGAAGTTAACACAGAAGTGATATGAGAGCCACATAGGTTTCCTCAAACGTTACACTAAGAGTTCCAAAATAGAACCACACTTTTATAAACATAGGTGAAGGGACAAAAGAGAGTAAGGTGGCAAGAGAGAGCAAGAAGGCAAGCTAGAGGAATGTGGAACGTAATCACTTTTTCTGTCCACACGCTTTATATGCTCTCCTTCCAAGTACAGCAAGGATGGAAGGTTCGTTTAAAATACACAAGTGTTGTCACATAACTCAACCATACATAATATCTATCACTGCATTTACTGCAACAAACATTAGATCTGGCAACACGGATGAATCATATGCATTCTCATACACTCATTTCCTAGTAAACGATCCCCTACCGGAACAGATAAACAGTCCAAGCTCCTCTGCTCTTCAGTCCCTTCTAGCCTTCTTGTCCCGAGCATACAGTATATATATATATATATATATATATATATATATATATATATATATATATATATATATATATATATGTGTGTGTGTGTGTGTGTGTGTGTGTGTGTGTGTGTGTGTGTGTGTGTGTGTGTGTGTGTTTCTGTTGAAATTATAATAGTTTTCCTTTAAAGGAAGTTACTTGCGGCATGAATATTAATAATGAACATTTATTTGTCAGATAGAAATGCTAGAGGAACAAAGCTGAAAGTGAAACACAGTAATGGTACAATTAGGATTAGGATTACTACGGAGGGGATTCTGCACTGCGACCAGTCTTAATATATGGTACCTATGTCCTCAAGTGGGTCATCCCCAGGAGGAAGGCTGAGGCGAGATGAGACAGGGGGTGGCCATCCCAAGGAGCCTCAACAGTTCAGAAGGCTGGGTCCCTACATTTTACTTAGATGGAAACCACCCCCGGTAGGCCAGGACAACGGACATTCTCCCATTGTGGTTCGGAAATGGTCCCAGTAGCCGCTTCGTAGACGGCAACCGACCTACCGAAGGAGGAAGTGCATATCATTCTGCCATGCACCGCGGGGACTCCGCCGACATTTCTACCCTGAAAGAGGCCATCAAATGAGAAATAATGTGAAATTATAACGGAGATGTCACTAACCTACTCATCATTCACTTGGCGATTTGGGAAAAACCCCGAAAAAAAATTCATGGGTCAGGTAGGTCGGCCACGGAATCGAAGCCAGGCCTCCAGAATGCGGGCCACAAGTGAAACCACCTGAGTCATCCCGCTCGGTAATGCTCGATTAAAACAGAATAACTTTCAATATTTGTGCACCTTTTGCCCAGCCCTGTGTATTAGGTTATCAACAATGAAGCTGAAATTTGCGTGAAAGTCGCAGTAGACATTGGGACATGAGCGATAGTTTGTCGTTGTTTGGTCTCCATATCACCAACATGATGGGAAACATGCTCTATTATATAGAAGTTTACGAAAAAGAAAAGTTTCGGATTTATTGTTTTGGTATTTTTCTTTTCAAATTTTTTATTTTGAATATTACAAATTCAGATTTGCACCTTCATTACCTTGCACTGTAGAAATTTCATGTAGGCAATTTCGTACTGTTTCTCCGATTCGTTTGGTAACATTTCCGAAGTTATCCTCTGCGCTGCATGCAACATTTCTTCTGGTCAGGCATCCGTTTTCAGGGTTAGCAACAATGAGATATTTTGTAAATGTAAATCCGTTGTTACAAATATTTCTAATGTGAGTTTTTCGTTTTAAAAGCTCCACATTTAGTGCTTGCTGTCGAAAGTTTTATTAGCCTTTAAGTTTTTATCGATTCTCCACTTTAAGAAATACCGGACATACAAACCAGAAGTGACATGTATGTAAGAGAAATACGGAAGGGAATTTTTTCTGTATTAGATGTCATTCAGAACGCGATAAATTTCTTCAGCGCGTTTCCTTTGTTTAGTTAACATAGCGTCATCTCTGTTCATTGGATTTGGTTTATCTTATTATTTTGAAAGCGAGGCAGCTTTCTTTTATTTTAATGCGTTGAGAAGAGGTTCGTATTCCTTCTTCTCGTGCTCCAAATCGATCTTCTAGATATCCGCTAAAGAAGGGAGGGAGAGAGGCAGCTGAAAGACAAAACCCTCGACGTAAAGGAAAACCAAGAACGAAGATTTCTCTCTCTCTCTCTCTCTCTCTCTCTCTCTCTCTCTCTCTCTCTCTCTCTCTCTCTCTCTCTCTCTCTCTCTCTCTCGCTTCACTTGAACTGCGTATTTCCTTGCCATTGTGTCAATATACTTCGGGTATAGAGGCAGTTGTTGAAAGCGACTCTGCTGCTTATAATGAGGTGGAAAAAGGAATACTCGAGAAGCATTTGTAGCAATTTTGTTCCTTTAAGATTCACGTTTTCAAATAATTCTTTACAATTTTAGCCTTAGAGTATCTTAACGTAGAAAAAAAAGCAATGTATTTCAGTGCTATAGGAGCGCTTGTGCGTATTGTTGTACGTAGTAAATTGTAATTAACGATCAAGAAATTAAATTTGTTCCTGCCTGATGAAATCAAAACCCGACCCAAAAGTGAGGCAGAGAGGCATTGTTGCAGACAAGAATACGTCAGCTATTGTGTATAAGTTACAGAAACGTGGAAGACTAACAAGTTTTAGCTAAGTTTGGAAATTGATCGTTTTTCCACACTAGCTTTGTTTTTCTGCTGCATAAAACAAAATTGTCCTCTAAATTGCTATATATATATATATATATATATATATATATATATATTTGTTCCCTATTTTTACCGTTTTTTATTGTTTCGGTTTGTTTACACATAAACACCCATGCACTAGGTGAGTCTCGAACCTGCGACCTCTACAGGATGGACGCTAGAGATATACACAATAGCAATCACGGCTACTAGTCCGTAATAATAGTTGGAAGATAATCACAGACAGGGTAACAGTTGGCAATTCCATCTTTAAGAGAAAGTGCTTGCTAAACGATTGAGCTAGCGTAGCCGGCTACTCTGCTTACTGTGCAGCAGCGTAAAAACAAATATTAGTTGTATTATTATATACCATTTTCTTTTATACGAGAATGAATTAAATTTGCAATTGAATAAATCGTGCAACAAGAGGTATCTGTGTAAGCACTGCCCTGAAAGAGAAATAGAAATAGTTTCATGAACTGAACTTCAGAGTGCTACTAAAAGTACGAATGCCGTCAGCCAACAAATTTGATGCCCGCATCTGGATCAGGTTTTCTCCGGCGTTTTCCTTTACCCTGAAAAATGAATGTCGTATAACTCAAAGTACTAAGGATCCTGAGCTTATCTGAGCATCATTCCAACTATTTCATTCATCGTCCGATAGGAAGGATGTAAACTAAACATATAGATTTACTAAAATATATTTTAACATTTATCACATTTACAGGATCATTTTGACATAGGAAGGTATTGAGCAAACAGTAAGCGTACTGCAAGGAGACTCCGTTAGTTCCCTATTATTTAAAACAGCAATATATGACTTCACCATAATAATGGAAGTTACACAATGTTATAAATATTTACGTAAACGATATTGTAATGACCTCGTGAGCCATGAAAGATTACAAGGAGCCTCAAATAAAATCATAGAGTTGTCAGAATTTAATAAACTGTAATTAAGTAAAACCAAAAGAATGTCCATTTTATACCGAAGAGGAAATAAATTAAAGTACGTTTTATTTGCAAACAGAAAAAAACTGAAAACGGTGAATAAATTGATGAACCTAGGAGCAGCTTTCCAGAAAAGAGCAGACAAATTCTCAGAATACATAAAGAGAGACAGAGAGAGAGGGGGGGGAGGGGGGCTGAAAGCAATAAACCAAACTATATATTTAAAAAGTTATGGCTGGACTCAGGAATGAGGCTCTTCCGATTAAAGTTAACCCCAACATTATAAGGTATATGTCCTGGAAATAAATAAGTCTTCCAATTTAAATGTTCAGGATTACTTGAGATAAACAAAAAAGTTACGCAGCTCGGTTAAGCACGGTACCAACTAACAAACGGGACTGATATTTCGAGGAAGAGAGAGACGCTTATTGTGACAATGTGCAGAGCCCGTTATGATCGGATAGCGCCTGGAATGTACAGCGAGTTTTATTTTGTATTCCTCTACGAAGACTATAGTAAAATAATGAAACAGCATACATAAAAGTGATCGAAAATGCAAGTGCATATTTGTGTAAATATTTACGTTAACCAAAGAAGCATTCCTCTGTAATAGTGATGCATATACTGATGGAAAAATGCCGCTGATATGCGAATGACATGCATCATTGCTGCTGCTGCTGCTGCTACTGCTCCCTTGATAAGCAATGTGCCACCCCGGCCGTTTTTTTTTTTTTTTTTTTTTTTTTTTTGTAATTTACGTCCTCCAACGTCAAGTCATATCGAACGATAAATGAAATGAGTCAAATGATGTTCAACTGAGCCCGGGGTCCATGGAGCTTAGAGTTACCCGACACTCGTCTGTAAGGATAAGGGCAAACCCCGGAAAAACCTTATCCAGGTAACTCACACTTAACGAGATTTGAACTCGGAACTCTTGAACCTGAGACAGACACGCTACCATCTACGCTACCGAAGCGGGCACCCCCGCCGTCATCAACATCATTAACATCATTGGAAGAGCTCCTGGATTTCCCTACGGGAATGACAAGCTCTTCTATCCCTGACCCCAAAATATCTTCATTTTCCTATGCCCACGCCTTTTTTATGGTTAACTGCTTTTTTTTCAGTCTTCAGCCTTTTCAGCTGCTAAAAGCTGCTGTTCTGTCAGCTTTATTATTATGCATCGGATATATATGCACTAGAAACTTAAAATATGCCTGCATCTATGCTGCTAAGGTATGTAAAATATGCACTAAAGCTATGAAGTATGCACTTAAAACCCATTATTTCCAGGTCTACACATACTCAGCGTTTCCAATTATATGCCATATCGCTGGGTGTAATTGGGTCTACAGTAAACAATATTGATCTTCTCTAAGTGTTCCGCACTAAATTTATGACCTCTGTTGGTTAGCGTGAGTTTGTATGCTGAAAACATCTCAACGTCCGCAGACGCCACGAACAATATTTGTTAGGATTTAACAAAATCCGGAGAAAGTTCCTCTGGAAGGTCAGAACTACCTTCATTTGTTGTTTACCATGTACATTTCACTTATTCATTATCACTGAATACTGAATTATAATACGATACACACACGTTGTATATGGAGTGGTAGAGTCAGACTGAAAAATTCAATGCCATAGCCGGGATTTGAACCAAAGATCTTCCGGAAGATCCGTGGTTCAAATACCGGCTATGGCATGGGGTTTTTCAGTCTGAATCTACCTTTCCATACTTAAGGCTACACACTACCAGTGTGAAAGAACAATTAATTTCCACTTTGTATATGTTTTCGGAATGTGACTGTCCATTGCCCTTCATTGGGAATCACACGAAACAGAATATTCAATATTAACAGATGATAATGGGGCATACTTAAAGCAATAAATCTTGCTGGTTTTCAGCTCTTCTTCATCGACGGAATACGTTTCACCTGATGGTAAAATCCTGCAGTTGTATTATCTTCATTGTTCTTGTTCAATACATTTTCGTATTTAACAAAGATAAGTTTGCCTGTTGCACCTTCCACATGACTTAGATTACTTTCCTTGCATAGACCTCTTTAAGTATACTGGATTTTCAATTTTGCACAAATTCTTGTTTTTACTTTCACTATGATAAAATATAAGTATCAGGTCAAACACTAAATTCTGCTCTGTGAAGACTGCATTGTAACAGTTGGTGTGGTGTAACCTTCAAAATATTCCATAGATTTCTAAAAAAGTGTAGAGTCAACAATAGAAATATAGGATATCTGAAACCAAGCTCCTTAAGTATGACGAAAACATGGATCTCCCTCTAAAAATGAGTCAAAATGATATGTAACTTCTAAACTATGCCCAATGAAATCAAAATGTCTGAAAAAGGAGTAAAGCGCACTGAGAATTGCTGTACGTAACATCACTAAAAATATTATTAGCCACAGGGACCTTCCACGTAGTATTGCTCAGCACTATTAGAAAAAACAACGCAAAATCGTCAAAAAACATTCAACACATTCCATGCCGGGTACAGAATTTCCTTTTCTTTGAACATCATAATCGCTTTTAAAATCATCTTCAATAGGTAAAATAATTTTTTCAAAATTTTTCCAAACTCTTCCTTTGGGATGTTTCACAACTACATTTCGATTATTCATAACTATTAACCGTAGCCATAGTTTACAGCAATTTATTTTTACAGAGCAATACATATTTGAAAGCAAGCGAGTAGCGCTGAACGCTTAAGGACCGACCAAATATCATCTATTGGACTTATGGCATAGACAATGTTGCAAAGGCATATCTCCAAACTTATGAAGTTTCTTTGATTATATTGGCAGTGATTATTCTAAATGCAGTGTGCACTAAAACTGAATAATCTAGTAATAATTTTAAACAAAGTGAATTCTTCTATCGCAAACTGGAAATCTATATTTTTGAAATCTGTGACCAATGCATACAGCTTGACAGGCCACTTGACAAGCGGCTTTGATTACTTCAGGTTTATATAATTATAAAACATTTAGTTATATTTTTCAAGCTTATACTATTCACGATCCACATAGTCGACTTCAATGGAACACTGATGCATTAGATAAATCTTTTATAGAGGAAATTATGGAAAGTTTAAAATTTAACGTGTTTGCTTCATCGATATACACATTTCGTTCATTTTGAAATAACATTCTCTAAAACTTAGTTTGCGCGCAAAGAACGAATCACCAATCTGCAATTATTGAACAAAGTTCTCGGGAGTGTAATCCTGATATCCCATGTAGTATATACGGACGCCAGAGACCAACTATGAACTGGGAGCTAGGGGTAACATTTCGCATTCGTGCCTTTAGACGTAAAGTCGACGATTCAAAAGTAAGTACTCCATGAAAATAGAATCACTCTTATATATAGTGACCATGACTTCTGTGCCTTTCTGTCTGACGTCTTATCTTTTTCTTTAATTACTCTCTCCTGTTCATATTGGATATAGAATAAGATATTTGGGTGAATATTCCTTTTGAGAATCTCCACTGAAATACTCTTACTTCTGTTTGACTTTCGCGTATCTGAAAATGGCAAGACATAGATAAAATCTAATTATAGAGGAGTTCTAGATCGCATTAAGGCACAAACTTCATGACAATTCAATTTCTTTGTGCAAGTTAACACCTTTCAACATATTACTTGTATTTTATTTTAATTTAAATACTTTTAAGAAGTAAAAATAAATATTAAATTACTTGTTTTTAATTTATCTGCCAATTACTTAATCTATAAGAGACTATTTTATTTCACCCTCACATTGACACCAAGATTTTGCCGGAAATATAAGTTTTGAAGCTCCCTGAATTAAAAAGAAAAACAACTCATGTTTAGAGAAAGGTATCTGCGTTTGACCATAAATCTGTAAAGAGCTTAACTCAAAAACGACATTTAAGTTAAATGCTGAACCTCATATTAATGTTCAGGATTTTGAAACAACGCGGGAAAATCTTCAAGAAAATTCCCTCACCCCAGACTTACCTTTATATGGAAAACGTTTCTTTATATCTGATTTTCTCAAAAGTGTGTATCCATTATCTTGATTAAGTTCCAGTTGTTTAAGATGTCAGGAAAACTGAAATGTATATCTTCAATTTTCTGGAAATGTCCTCAAAAGTGCTTTTCAATCAAGATGACATTTGCATAACTTGTAAACCATAAGAGATAGACAAAGTGTTACTACAAAAAACTATAAATATTGCCTAATGCATATAATTTATATCAAATCAGTCTTCTGAAGAGCTAAAAATTTTCGAGATAATCCCTGTTATTTCTCTAAATGTTACTTTTATCGAATCAGAAGTCATTAGCTTCTTTGTGTAATGGCCTTCAAAGAGAACGGAAGTTAAAAGCAATACCATAGAGACCAGCTCTTTGTATATTTTACCATCGGTAGCCTACAGTATTCTGACATACTCTTTTAGCTTGCAAGAACAATAAGATGAAATGTATAACCGTTGATATTGTTGGGAAGACAAGGGTAGTAGTGAGAACAGTGTGTTTGGTGTTTAAGCTTCGAGTTGAGTGCGGCTCCGCGGGGAACTTCCGGCGCCGTGGAGTAATCCAGAAACAGTCGGTCAGTGAGTAGTGCGTTGTTCCAGGCTCCGTGGTGAGGAGTTGGTATGCCATGGAACGGCACAGGAAGCGTCAGTAAGTGTAGCTTCATAGTGAGGAATAAGGAATAGGCAGGCTGTAGGTAGCAAACGTTTACAAAGTAGTGAACATTGTCGTCCTTTGTCACAATGTTTTGTACACGACTAGCAAAAAGTTAAGTGACTAGCAAACAATGAGGTTTAGAAAAATACGCTTAATAAGACCCTGTGTGTTTGTGTGTGTCCATTTCCGTTAACACATCTCTAAACAGCATAACACACGAAGATAAGACGGTTAAACACCAAATTAAATATTTAAGTTTGGCATCTTCCGAAGATGCGTCAGGAAGATTTTCTAAAAGAAATATCATCCAATATAGATAAAGTTTCCTAATTTCAGTTTTCATCTAAAGTGGCTGTATCTATTCTGTTTGAAATGTGATATACTGAGAATATTTTGCTAGCTAAATGTCTATCTTGAATATTCATGAAGTCGCCTGTGAGTTCTCAAAGCCTGTTTTCTAGTTTAATTGTAAGAGAAATGAAAACGAAATGAGTAGTGTTTAACGCCCGCTTTTACTACATACGGCACTGCAGGCATGACACTGATGATACACGAGATGAATATGGAGCACCAGTGGAATGTGATGGCGGGGGAAACCGGAGGTGCCGGAGAAAACCCACTCCAGCGCCGTGTTGTCCACTACAAATCTCACCTTGCGGTCGCCTGGGATCGAACCCGGGCTGCCTTGGTGAGAGCCAAGCGGTCTAACTACTGAGCCACGGAGCAGCCAACTGTAAGAGACAGAAGCTCTTACACACAAATAGGAGATACTGTCAAAGTGCACAATTTATGCCAAATAAATTTTCGAGGCTTTCATCATTACCAAAATATTCAATTTTCTTTGGTTGAATTTTCGAATACATATTTTTCCCTAGATGGTAACTACCTACACCATCTATAACGAAATATATCAATTTGTACTGAAAGCTTTATCACAGTTAAGAAGAATTCAAGACAGTAATGGCATTTTGTTTTAACGAATTACACGTAAAAAGGGAAGTACGAAGTAAATGCTACACATACGATGTTTTAAACACGAATTTTTATTTGATTGGCAATTGTCTGCAACGTAACTCGAAAGTAATAAAGTTGGTACTGTTGTGTTGCTCTCACATGTTCATTCTTCCACATTCTTATTGCTCTATATACTTCGTAATAAGCTAGTTAAATATCTGAAAAAATACCTTATTGGTAATTTTCCTGCAGAAGCAAGTAGAATATCAGAATACACTAAGCTTTAGGCGATGTTGACACTTTTAAGAGATAATAGCTATATGATGATTTTGAAACCTAATTTTATTTACATAGACAAGAGATATTAAGACAGCATATTCCTGATTGAGAACACTGTAAGTATTGAAAATTTAAGAAAATGAATAGCAGTATCTTGAAGATAGCCTGCTCCACAAAAATGGAATTTGAAGTAATTGTGTGTTTTAACGAGATATAAATTTTTGTTCACTAAGAATCTATCTGTTTATTATGGTTTACCAGTTCTGCAAAAGAAATCACTATGAAGAAGTCTTATAACGACATTTCCAGACAAACCAAGATATACATTTCATTTGGAATAAAATTATGTTAATCGTGTGTTATTTGTAGCAAAATTTACAGCCGATTTTTTTTTTTTTTTCAAAAATAGAGTTAAGAAAAACGTTCAAAAGTAGGATAGGTTGGTATCTGATCCTCCTAAAATTGTCTTGTCGCATCCTTGGATAATGCAGAAAATAAATACGAATTTGGTAACTAAGCAACTTTTCGCCTTCCATTTATGTTGTCTACACACATACACATACCAATACGCAACCTCTTTATAGAAATATAATTTATCTTTATTTAGGGAGTCTCAAAGTAATTATCCCCAGTGAAGTCTCCTCGTCGATTTTTTCGGTGCAATATAGTACTTCAGCTGTCTACTGTAAATGCGTAGTAGAGGACGTAACCATTGGTGTCCGAGTTTAAATATAGTATGATAATATGTTGTATCTGCTATGCGAATTACGATTTTTATATTTCACATAATACTTTTATATCTACATATGTTTATTTACAACACATGAATGGAAAATGCACCGAGTGGCGCAGAAGGACGGGTTAAATATCATGCACATGTAAAGTTCAGTGAGAAGTTTAAATTGGTGCTCAATGAAAATATTTATCCTTAATGACTTGTGGTTGAGTTCTGTGCAGCTTAAGGCCCGCCCCCCCGTTTTAAGGGACCGGAATGTATTTCTTTCAAAATTAAAATTATAAAGTTCATTTTCAGTGATCTGCTTTTCACCTCTGATTCAAATTTAATATTGAAACAGCAGATAAACGAATTTTTTTAAAAAAAAGAGAGACTTCCAAAAAGCCACAGATGAAATTCGAACTAGACTGACACTCACTTAGCCTCAACAGGTGCCCCATTCGTTGTAGCGTTAAGGTACTCATTGATTTACTTCATCGTTATCCTATCTTTTTTTTACATTTGTTTCACATCCTGATATTTACATTTGTTTCAAATTCTGATACTTAAATTTTGGACAAAAGCAAATGAGAGAAAAAAAACTTGTTTGACAATGAAACGGGATTACTAAAAACACTAAATAACTACAGAAACAATTACCTTCGTTCATAAAAGAATTGATATGCCTTATAAAACTTGGCAGATTTTCTATCACCAAGGAGCTCAGCATGTTCTGTTTTCAGATAACTGACACAGCCAAAGGGATTCCCACACTCCGAATGTTGCAGTACATAATACACTGTATGCGCTAGTAACCACACACAAAACCGATGTCTGGCGGAGTGATCACAAAGTTCGGTTCAAGAAGAATATGTGGGGTTCACCAGGCATATCGGATCAAACAGAGTTGCTGTAGATAATCCATGAAGCGTTCCTTAATCGGCGCCACAACTGGGCATTCATAAAGTCTATGCTGTAGCGTATCCTCTCCATCACATTTCAGACACTTACTTGAAGCTGAGAGCCGTATCCTATGTAAACGACTGCGGGTGTCCAGGATGTCATGTACCACTATAAACCATAGGGATCGGTGTCTAGTCGACAGATGATTCGAGGAGATGTTGAAACATAGCGAAACAGTGAGTGTCCGCTGTCCAATTCCGGGATATGCGCATAGCAGGAGCCTTACAGGGAATCATAAGCAGCTCATAGACTTTTTTTATGTTTATTCAGTTGCGGTCAGTAGATAACTTCGGTCATGCACATAGCTGCGCATGTAGTCTAATATTGTCGGAATCCGTCTAACATCTAGTGAGGTGTCTAGTCCAACGGCAGAAACCCAATATTGTAACCACTTGCTGGAGAAAGTACAATCCTTGTGCTGTAGCATATAATTCCGACTAAAAAGAAGCGCTCTATATCTTAGCTCTATATTCCAAAGACCAATACCACCTTCTTTCGGTTGCTGATAAAGGGTTATCACAGGAACTTTGAAAATATTTCCCTGCCATATATACTAACCAACCGCTGCAATTGGTTGCCGATGATGTTGTTTCGTTATCGGAAGGATTTGTGCCAGGTACCACAGCCGGGAAAGCACATAGGAATGTATGACCCACATTCTTTCATATAAATAAAGTTCTCGGTGATAGATAGTTTTACAATATACTTTGATTCACTGGACCATGGGCGACCAATTTATCGACTGCATTTCGTTTATATAAGTGGAATATGGTACTCCTAAGATTCTTAACTGCCTTACCGCCCTCAAGGGGAGTAGTGTAGGCGGTTCTCGCCATGGACCTATGGGCAATATATTTACATGATTTATCAGCATTAAGTGCCAAGCCAGAGACACTCCCATATTCCTGAAGGATGCATTTCATAATGGAGGCAAATGACTCCATGGATAGAAGAACACTTACATCGTCCGCATAAGCTAAAACTGCCAATGTATAGCCGTTTAATTGAACACCATTCACTGTGTAATGTAATTTATATAAGAAAGGATTGAGAGCCAATGAAAACAAAATCATGTATGCGGAATAACCTTGACGAATGGAGCGCCTAATCGTAATTTCTCTAGTCAAAAATCCGTTAATTTGCAAAATGGAGGTGATGCCACTACATAAATAATTTACGACGGATATAAAGTTTTCTGAAAAACCATGCCACTTCAGAATCTGAAACAAGTATCGATGATACATACTATCAAAAGCATTCTTAAAATCTAGCAAGGCTATATCTGCTTGTTTTCCCGTATAACCACAATAGGCTACAGCATCCTGTAGAGCACATGTTAAATCATAGAGTGACCAGATGGTCCACATGCCTGTGCTGGATGAATCAACCTATCAAGTAAAGGTCGGATTCGATTGACTAGTATTTTGGCCAATAACTTACAAGCATAATTCAATAAAGTAATTGGTCTGTAATTAATAACTTGAGCTTTGTCGCGTTTCTTACTGATGAGCACTATAACACCCTTCTGTTGTGATACACACAGTTGTTTGTTCTGTACTATACAATTAAACAGGTGCACAAAATCATCACCAATAACATCCCCCACCCAAAAAAACTGCATAAAATTGATGCGAGATGCCATCAGAACCTGATGTTTTGGAGGTTTTTCCTTAGTTCAAGGCTTCATATAGTTCCTTTTTTTAAATGGGCTGCTCCAGTGCACTATTCTTATCCGGGGTTACTTTTTTGCAGAGATGGGAAATTCACATGTTCTAAACTTGCCACTTCTCCAGCAGGCTCGCTGAACAGGGAACAATATTGCCTATAGGAAGCAGCACTAACCCCATGCTGGGTCGTCTCCTCATGTCCATCCCATCGAACTTGCTTAATCATGTTTCTTTGGCGTCCCTTGCTCAATTTCATCGAATGATAAACTCCGATCTGTTTATCACCGATTTTCGTCGCATCTCCACTGCGGAGTTAGGCACCTTCGATTCGCTGTCGATAAATCGTGAGAAATTTTGCTTTGAGTTGTCGCAATCGCATCCCACTGTCTGTTGTCGGTTGATAAGCGTTTAGCAATTTACGAATACATCGAAAATAAAAATTGATCAAATTATCCTCATCTTTGCGTTTAGCATTGGAGCACTGTTGAAAGAATCATTTGATTTGCGGCTTAACAAGGCGAAACCACCATTCTGTATAATTGGGTAAGGATGGCAAGCGTGAATTCCACACCATTCATACCGCTGCAAATCTGGCCATCACTGTAGAGTCAGTCAGTAAAGTGGTATTAAGTTTCCAATATGAACGTCGATGTGGAATAAAGTATAAATTTAGAGAAATATGCATACTGACCGCCTCATGATCCCTAAAGACTACTGGTATAAGTTCAATAGCTGGTATCTGACTTTGCAGGCGGGCGGGAATATATATATATATATATATATATATATATATATATATATATATATATATATATATGCGATCCATTCTTGCCGCCGAGCTTCCGGTATAATGTGTATATCGTACCACTGAATACACCTGTAGCCAAACGTCACACATTCGCATCACTGTGATTAGCTCATTTAACGTATTACTAGGTCGAAATGTCCCAGTGCAATCTATTGCCCGCAAAACACAATTAAAATTGAGAAAACGTAAGCTTTCACGGCCGGAGTCCATATTAAAATTAATTATATCCAGCTGTTTTTCCGTGGTCTGTTGGCATAACAACGTCCAAACGTGTCGTCCACAACTGCGGTAAACATCCTGAGCGACATCCGCGCCACTGAGGATGTCTCCCGCTGTTGTGGACGAAACGTTTGGACGTTGTTACGCCAACAGACCACGGCAAAACAGCCCGGAAATAATTAATTATAAGAATTAAGATTCCCACCAAGAATATAATACTGTGGTAATAAACGCAGAACATATGGAAGATTTGACTGCAAAAACCAACTCCTTTCCTTGTAATTATTAGAGTCGGATGGTGCATAAATATTAACAAACAAAAAACACTTTTATATACTCCAATTATTCCTCTCCGGTAGGTGGCTTTTCAATGGAAGTTAATTCAATTCCGGATTTAGTTAACATGGCGGTGCCTAATGATTCACTTTCCATATTGATATATGCATAATGATGTCTAATAATAGAAAAATCAGTAGTTTTTACCTCCTGGAGAAAGAGTACATCAACGTCATTAATTGTTAAAAAGGACTGTAGCATCGCCATTTTCTTAGGGGAGTAATTACCATTGAAATTTAAGATCATCACCGTCAAGGGGAGTCCCATGTGAAGACTAAATGGAAAACAAGACATTCAAAAGAGCAGTAAACATCCCAACACTATATTCAGTCCTTTGTTTGAAGCAAAGAAGAACCATGTTTACATTCTATAAGAGGATACTGGCTGGTGAGGGGAATCTCCAGATGTTTCCATAAGTAACGACACATCTGCCTGCACACGTCCTGATTCATATGTTCCTGTCCATGGAAAACCTCAACTTCTTCATTCCAAGTCATAATTGTTGTAGGAGCTTTCTTTCGTACCCGCAGATCGCGAGTTGTGCACATTACTTCAGCATTGATGCCCTTGGGTGTTGTTATGTTCCGACTCGCCGGTGAGAACCGCCGTACCATGACCTCTACCTTTCTTCTTTTTTCCCGGGGGTCTGTTGACGTGTACGGTATCCGCGTCACTGATGCTGCACTTTGCCCTCTCACAAACAGAATCATCTTCAGCTCCGTCAGTGTCAATATGCACTGCTAATTTGACTCAGCCCTTACCTTTGTTTTATTTATGCCGAACAGATACCGGACGAGCAACACATTCCATCAACATTTCAGCATCCGAAGAGATGTATGGTGCATCCTCCTTGTCATTTGGGCTGCACTACCACTTACTTCCGGCAACTTAAAGTCATCTTGTGGGGCAGGAACACTCTGCTGCAGATGTCTAGTTTCCATTTCCCGACATTCTCAAGACCCTTCAGTTGGCTCTATGCTGTGAGCAACCGTAGAAAATAATTCACCAAACGTTCTCTTAGCAGGGGCAGGTTGGGCGAGTTGCAAACGGTGAGGACAATGTTGCCTCATATGGTTTGAACTACCACATTTAAATCAAGTTTGGTCCTGTCCTAAATAGGTGACAAATGCCTCACATTTCCCATTAAGTAAGGTCGAGGGAATGGGTTTCGTAATTGACAATTTGCGCGAGTCGAATGCCTGTCTCTACATTAGCAAATTTCCATTTGAAGGTCCAGTTTTCCCTTTTGACCAAGTGCACAGTCCCAAAATTTTTTAATACATTCGTAATTCGGTCATCGGAAATTTCCGGTGGCATATTATATTCTGACCGTAGTAAATTCCTGATCATCCGGGGTGATAACCATATCAGCGTTTTATCCCATTCATTAAAGCTACTGTTGCTTCTCCAGCATGTCTGAGAAAATGATTTTCATAACTTATATTGGTTTTGAATTTTAAGTAAACTGCATTTTATTTGTCTACAAGCTGTAAAGTTTGCAATTCAATGACACGTACGTTAGTCATCCACCCAGTTGTGTATATGCAGTGCAGAAGGCCTCGTTTGCGTTGGATTAAACGTTGCTTTAATAGTCTTAACACGCACTACTTTTGTTTCCATTGTGAGAGCTAGAGAATGACTCGTACACTGCTAGCCTTGTCTCAGAGCGGTGCGGCTCAACGTATCGACACGACCGCTACCAGAAAGCGACTGGTCTGTACGGTACATTAAAATTATTGAATCCCCAGTTAGTTGTAATATCATATATAATCATGATGGAAGTTAAAATCCTAGATATGGTTATTTTACTTCTCAACTAAAAGTATTACTAGTGTAATAAGTGTTACGTAAATCGGAATTATATACGACATGCTTCAGAAATACTTTTACAAAATTCAGGTATAGGTGCCTAATACCAAAAGAAGAAAAAAAGTTCATATGAACATATCACATAAACCTTGGTTTTCGCGTTATTCCTGCCACAATGGAAGTGTGAGTTGAACGGCCTTCGGAGTCCAAGCTCAAAATATCATTTATCTATTCACTTATAGAAGGCTTAGACCTATTGTACGACATTCGGTAAATGGCGAAGTGTTGTCATGAAGATTTGTTTACATTTGCCATTTGTTATCAGTCTGTCTTCAACGTTTCAAATGTGTACATGTAGTTAGTTAACTGCACGTGTTTCGTTCCACCATGGTTGGAAATTCATTTCGTGAACAGGCAGACATTACTGTTATGTATGTTCGCACGTATGGTAATGGACGTTAGGCTGCACGGCTCTATCAGAGGGAGTTTCCAGACCAATGGTAACCAAGTCATCCAACATCTGTCTTTGTTTATCGTCGCCTTGCTGAGGCAGGAACCGTTGCACCACGGCCTATTGATCGAGGAAGACTAGGAGTTGTTGGTACACGAGAACGCGAAGAACAGATGTTATTGTGTCGAAGATGATGCAGGTATCAGTACAAGACAATTGGTTGTGACATCTGGTATATCACACGTGACAACATGGATGGTACGTAACGAACAGCTCCTGTATCCATATCATATTCAATGTGTGCAGGACCTTTTGCCTACCGATTATCCACCACGGGATACCTTTTGCTGATGGTTTGTAGCACAAACAGCCAATCCATTATTTGTCTCGGCAGTTTTCTTTACAGATGAGGCAAAGTTTGGGAGAGATGGAATTACTAATTTCCACAACGTAGACGTATGGGCACATCGCATTCCTCATGCTGTACTTCAGGCCATATATCAGTAACAGTTTAGTCTGAATGAGTAGGGTGGCATTTTAGGTGACTCTCTGGTAGGACCATACATTTTTCAAGCACGTCTTATTGGTGCTGTCTACATGGACGTTACCCAGCACATTTCCCGACCTACTTCATGAAAATTTGCCTCTGCAAATAAGAAAAAGAAAAGGAATGTGGTTTATGCATGATGGGGCTCCAGCACATATTAGTCGCATTATTCGAGATGAACTGACTGGTATCTACATGATCGATGGATAGGCAGGGGATGGCCATTTCCATGGCCTGCACGTTCTCTTGACCTCAATCCTGTGGATGTTTACCTCTGGGGGCATCTTAACCATTGGTTTATGTAGCTGCCATCCCGGATGCAGATACGAATCATCGACGTGTTATGGAAGCCTGCCAAGCCATTCGCCAGCATCCCGGAGTTTTTAAAAGGGTGCGACATTCCATGATTCGACGAGTAAGGCATGCATAGAAGTAAGAGGAAGATATTCCGAGCATTTATTATGAGTTTTGTGTGTTATAAGCAGGGCTAGGAAGTTCGTACAGATTTCCTTGAGCAGTGTGTGTGTTGAACACCTCCTTACGTGAAAATAAAGGACTATGGGACATACATTCATATGTAATTTTTTTCTTCTTTTGGAGTGAGTAAGGAATCCATACCCGAAGCCTGTAAAAGTATTTCTGAAACACCTATATTTTGAACAATTAAAATATGAGTAATCTAAGGTCCCATAACACCACTCAGCAATTTAAATCATTTTTCTTGCGGCAAGAGATGTGACATTTGATCTTAAATAGTTTCGGATCGTTGAACACGAATCCGTTATTTCGTTCTACGTATCACGTCAGGTTTTTCTGTTTTGTTTTTGTAATAGGTACCCCAAAAGAAGATATATAGAAATAAAAGGTACTGAACAAATTAAGATAATTTTGGAAATATTGTAGCGATATTTTGTAAACGTCAAAGATATGTCTATTCCATGATTTTTGTGAGAGGGTGTCAAAGAAACATAAGTTTAATTTATAAAAGTGCCAATACCTAGGGTCGAACTGATACCTCTTGGTTCCCGTATTGCCGAAACGCACAAATTCGTGATGTTTGCACTAGCAATTATAGGTACAAGAGTTCTCGTACTTGTTGGTCCTCTGCAGAATCTGAGGAAGCTCCAGAATCAGGTAGACTGCTGGGAGGTGAACGTATTGAAATTTCTGGTGCATGACGAATGAGTCGCATCGCCAAACTTAAATTCAGCTACACAATACTGTCCTTCTTCTTATTACTTCCAGCCGCATTACACATGCACAAAATAGCAGTCACTGCAATGACCGTAGGTTTTCAAGGCATGTTTTGCAAATTACGTGGGGTTCTCATACCTTGTCTGGGTGTCTTAATTTTACTTTAAAGGACACAGTATAAAAGTTTCACCAATGCAGTTATAGGCCGCCTCTGCCCCTTCATTATACAGCACCCCAACACGTAACAGAATTAATCTGGCTTATTCGCACATCTTTCCTAACACACTCGCCATTTTCACAGCAGAACAAAGTAATAACAACAGGTCAGACGTTCATTACACACAAGAAATTATTGCCACCGGACTATTCAGCATTAAGAATTTTCTCACTACCGCGAACTACAAATATGTAACTCTGTACTTCAATAGTTCAATTACTCGGTAACAAAGCAACACGGAACCGCAGTGACACGTTTTAACACTGTAAATCACGTTTAGCACGAAATCTAGACGCGGTACAAGAAAACCAGTGACATTTGTGATATCAGTTTATTTTATTTAGTCATAAACACTTGCCAGATGCTTTGCCACCAAGATCGTATTGGGTAATGTAATTAATTTTTCGTATGTTCCTATTTGCTACCAACCTTTAGTAAGTCTTGATTCAGATAAAGGAACAAAAAGAGTGTTTTAAAGACTTAATATAGGTAGTCTTTGGTAAACTACCATACAAGTAAACTTGTCACTTTGGATTATATTCGTTTTTGAAAGACTAAAATAATTGTACAGTATTTAACTCTAAAATTAACTTGGGAGGTTTGATGCATCATCGATTTAATGCATAATTCATGTTTCTTTGCTCCTTTTGGTATCTACGTTATATAGTGCACGACTTGCACACGTGAGAAGAGTTCAAGTAAAATATTTGCATAATAGTAGGAGTGGGGTGGGGATTTGCAGATTACACAGTGCTAAAGGGATTGTGGCAACCCTCCAAGCTTATAGATGTAAAGCTGTAGGTAAACCAATTGACTAGAGGTTTGCACATTAAGCACTATAGTTCGAAAGGCTCCTTATGCATCACTTACGCTCATCTCAGTATAGAGCAATGTTTTTTACCTTTATCCGTCTATATTAGTTGTATGGAATGAAGAAACAGGACGTGCAACGAATAGCAAATTGAGCTCGAGGGCAACAAGTGCAAACTTCATTCATATTACTGTAGAGTGAGAGACAATATAATGTAACCTCCATTTTGAGATGGTTCGAAGATGGAGCTGTTCCAGAAAATAACAATAGATAGGCATATATAATTTCAATGTGACATCCCTTCATGCGTTAAAAGAGTTGCAGAACGCATTGGGACCTTTCCAGTTAAACGCACGGCAGTCGTGTGAGCTGACTACTTAGCGAACAGTCACTTGGTGTTCGGAGCATAACCAACTCCTTATTTTAATGTTAATGTTAAAATAATTGATATGAAAAACTGAAAGAAAAAAGAAAATTGTACTATTATAGATATCATAAACACTACTGGAAATATTGAAATCAAACTTGTACACGTGGTATTTTGTTCCTAATTTATGTCCTCCAACGTTAATATCATTGCAAATTATTAAGCCTTGTTCGTAGAAAATTAATCTCCATGTGATAGTAACTTAAAGAAGAAATTATGTTCCTAAAAGAGCAAGAACCGTTTTAAGATGTTCCTTATGATCATTATTATCGTAGTTTGAACTTTCAAATATTCATTTTTCTTAAGTGGAGTAATGCTCTTCCTATGTTCATGCACAGAGAAAGAACTAAAGAGAAGGCAAGAAAGGGAGAAAGAAAGAAAACTAAATAAAGAAAGAAAGAAAAGAAAGACAGACGGTTAAATCTAGAAGCAGATCTTATAGACAGAAATAAGAATGGCAAAGAAAGAAGGGAAGAAAGAAAGAAATCTAGCTCACAAACTGCTATCCTCCTACTAAAACTCTTTTTGTTCACACAGAACTTGATAATGGAGGTAGATTAGCACTAGTATGATAGACTTTGAAGCTTCACTGTTAACACTCTAAACGGAATATCAAAGTAATCTACATATTGTTGACACTAAATAAGTGTAAATTCTGCCAATTTGAAGCAAGTTTCGATTCCGGTGGTAGTCATATATCTTACATTATATAATGATACGAAAATACGCATATTGGAAATGGAGACCGCCTGAAACTCCTAAAAGCGCAAATATACCTATTAAGACGCATTGTTTTGTTATAAGATGTACTGCAAAGGAAAGTGGAAATGTTTTGCGTCTTCTATTTTGGGACATGCTGTACTGTCGAGGAAAATGCAGGTGTAGGGCATTAATGTGAATATTTCATCCATACATAAACGGAGATTACATCGAAGAGGAAAGGAAGCGATTACTATTGTAAATCTTACTTTTACCTTCAGTAATGCCTGTAAATGTGTATTATGAGAAAATCTGTTGATTGTGTGATCAAGAATTTGGCTTAAAAATGTGGTACTTTCTCAGATGTGTATAGTGTTAAGATGGATAGTTTGGTCTTGTGATACCTTAGTGCAGGAACAAAGAGATTCAAACGTAAGTATATTTCTCAACTAATCTCCTGCTGAATGTGTTTTTGAAAGGAAAAAAGGGACTAAAGTAACATATGCAGTGGCTTAAGCAGTGTATATAAAACTACTGTCTATTAAGATGTGCGATTTTTATTAAAATGCTGAAACAGAAATTAATGAAGGGTTTTGCGATTAATTTAGTGTTATTTTCTGCATTTACTCACCTCAGAAGCTGCATTCAAATAAAATAATATTTTGTCGGTTATTGTTTTGTATTTATTGGCACCATTTACATGAATAATTTTCTGTATTATGTAAGTTTCGTTCTTATGCTCGGACCTCAGTGGCATCCTAAACGTGCTCGTTCATTTTCTTGGAATGTAACTCTGAACCTGAAGAAACAATGCTTTGCAGTGCAAGTAAATTTTGGCACGAGTGTTAAGCAATGCAAAGAATTCTAGTATCGGAGAAGAGACAGCCGAAATGACGCATGCGCGTGCATCTAAAGTCTATTTACATGTAATGAAGCAAGTGGAAAAATGGAACAGTTCCACGACCACGAGGTATTGCAAATATTCCATTGACTACTTGCTTGGTGCCAGCATGCAGCTCTGCCGTCTTGATACAAAAACAACGAAGACTAGTTCACGTGACAAGCACTCAATGTTTATTGCAACAAGCTTTGACAACGATCCAAAATGCCGAAACGGACATTGTAAACCGATGGTATGGGCGTAGTTAGCAAACAACTTCTCTACGGTGTCTTTGATGTGATCTCAGGAAAAATTGAGGACCTTACAAATATTTCAGGCAAGTTTCTCAAGAAGTCAGCTATACTCTCTGCAACCTCCAGCCCGTCATTGTTTGTCATATGTGCTTTTAACATTTTAGAAAGGTTTAAAACTTGTGTTAGAAACCTTTTCTGTGAGATGACTTAAAATAACTTCCGACTACATGGTTGAAGTTGCAAAAAATGTCATTTTCATTGTTTGTACAGTCGTATAAATTGGACTTCCTCTGTAATGTAAGCCGTAAACTCATGCTTGTTATTATGCAGGTTCAATAGGGTGTGCCTTGTGTTGTATAGTGGTGATGTGGATTTAGCAAATACATCATCCAGCCTATAATGTACAAGTAATTAAACTCACTATGCAATCAGAAAATATACTTTATTTATATTCGTCTTAACCTTACGTGGATTGCCACCTTTCTTAGTTCGTATAAAAGAGTTAATATTTGGAAGCACATTTTCTCTAACTGGGTTACACTTCAATTCATGAGCCAAATGTGGCATTTTTTATAATAATAAATTATTCAATGCATGATTCTTCCCTAATTAATACAATAAGTGTTACAGCTAACATTTCATGGGTCATTATTCAATTCATTTCCAAGAATAAAAAAGAAAAGAAGAAAAAGAAGGCGGGTAACTCATATTCTCTTTAAAACAGAGAGATCAAATTTAGCTGAATTTTACGGGGAAGTTTTGCTCTACAAACTGGTGGTACACTTCAAGTGTGCTAGCTTCTATACTCGTCAATAAACAAGATTATTTAATAAAATTAGATTCCCTAAGTTAGACTGAATGCACCAATAGTTTTAAATATTTTTTTAGATTTGTATGATATATGTCATAAATTTTAAGGATTTGACATGGTGAATAGGGTGTTTAATTTTCCTCATATAGTAAATATTTATGTGATAGAGCTTTTATTTTTACTGTATGAGAACTATTTGGAAAATATGCGCATATTGTTCTAATTTATTCATATAAGATATACAATATTATTTATAATGTATTAGTTGTTTTATATACCGTTAATTATCAACATAGTGGTTGTACAACAGGCTGACCTTGTAGAATAAGTGAAACGATTGACTTTAAAAAAAACTAAAAGCGTTTTAATCAGATGGGCCCACTAAAAAATCATTTTGGCATTTTTCAATATGCTTCATATAGAGCATTGCGTGATGTGGAATATTCTAAAGGTAGCTCTTTCAATAAAGAAAAAAAAATTGGCATGCATCAAAATGAAAATGCTAAAACATACAATTTACGGGTGTTTAGTACTTCTAACACAGTATTTATTAAAACTTTCAGTATAAATAAAAATACCAGGTGGTCCAACATTCCCGTCATTCACATAAGCAGATATCTCTTCCTGTGTTAAAATGTGTGCAGAACGCAATGGAATAAGTCCAGTTAAACGAATGGTAGTTGTGTGAGCGAACTTCTTTTGATGCGAGCGTGGAGTGACCGTTACTAGGCCTGAAATATCGTGTGCACGCCTTAATAATTGACAAGAACAGTGTAAATGACCGAAAATACTGATTGATTTAAAGCAAATTCTACAAACTTAAATTACAGATTATTTTCGGGAGAATAAACTCATTTTTAGGCTGCCAAATATTTGAGAGTTCATTTGACTTTTCCGTGGATACCCCTAGAAATGTTTACTTTGTGTACTACGTACTTACAGTTAGTAGAAAAAAATATTATATTCCACCCAAAAATTAGATTCCGAGATATCAGAGGAAGTACAAGCTTTGCAGTCACCGGAATCCAAAAAGTATTTTTTAGAAAAAGTTGTGTGTGAGCGTGCCTTTGTACGTCTCAGCACCATAACTTAAACACAAAAAGCATGTTAAATACCACACTTGGTATTTTAGTTCGTCATTTTCCAAGGATACGACACGAAGATTTTCTAGAAAATTCCTCCACCTCTAGATTGTCAATTAGTGGAAAAGTTTAATTAAATTGTTGTTTTCTAAAAATTACTAACAATTCATTTAAATATTATAAAACGTTTAAGATGCTGTTATTAAAAATAAAATGTATATCATAAAGCATCTGGGGATCTCTACGTTCTGCATGACTTTGGGATAGCACGGAAACCGTAACAGATAGACAAAATGATACTGTACAAAAATGGAGATCTCTTAAAATACACAATTTATGTGTGATATTTTTTGTAGTGAACAAATTCAGATGCAATCTTTATTATTCATCTGAATTGTCCGATACGTATACATTTAGCTTACTGCATTCCCGCATTAGCCCTGCATCTGCAAGAAAATCTGCAATAAGATAACGTTTATCTCGATTGACCTTAAGCACATAGATAATAAGCATTTGTAAGAATATTTTAACAAGAGCAGAAGAAGTCATGTGAATGCAGCACACCAAATCTTTTACACCGTGTTTACGATACTATTATCTAATGTTAGTACTATACATGTTGCAAATTTCCGTAAAGAAAACCACGCAAACATGTGGTCATGTTGTGTTTCAGTACTATTTCTTTGCTCTCTAATATTCTATTATTGTTTATCTTATTGTTCTAATGTTGTAGTAATATTAGATGTTTTCTATTTATACTATTAGGATGCTTATTGTTATTATTTTAACTCATTGTTCTCTTTGTAGAGTAAATATAAACATTAAAACCACAGATTTATGCCTTAAGCTAAAGATAATCGGAATATGAAGCAATCTAGTACGTCTGTAGCTCTTTCTAAGACCTTTGGTTTTTTTTTTTACACTGTTCTTGTCTGGTATCACGCAGTACACAGGCTAGTTACAGCTGGCAACCGCCTCTCGTCGCTTGGAGCAGAAAAGTTGGTTAACGCCACTGCCGTTGTTTTAATTGGATTTGCTCCGTTGCGTTCTGCACCTGTTTTAACGTACGAAGGGTTATCTGCTTACATGGAAGACGGGACAGTTGGGCCAATTGATATATAGAATCAATCCAATGCAGAAGTAGCTCTCTGTCCAAGTATAGGTCCTTCAAACTATCTATTATTAAGCACAAAATATGGCGTATTTTCCCCCATACTTATACATGTATTAACTTCAAGAAAAATCTAAACTTCCGGGTCTTTGGCATAAATATTTTCTCGCCTAATTGACTCATCGTAGGATAATTTAACTTAAATCACTTCGCAAATACACATTGTGTTTACCTCCTTCCCAAATAAAATGTAACAAAATCGTATCTCACACGAAAAAGGAAAAACGAAGAAACTAACACACTAACATAAAGGTAAGAACTATTCATTTTAAAGGAACCATAAAATAAATTGGTATTACTCCAGGTATGTTCACAGCATCAGCTTGAGAAGCAAGTGTTTAGATCGCAAGCGTATTGAGAACTACTACTTATTGTAGTATTGTGCTATGTGAGTAAAATGTATTTTACATATTTAATTTTTTTTTATATAATCCGTTAGTTTCATAATGCCTAGAGGTTGTTCAAATCACCCTAACTACTTTTATTATACAGGATGTCACAAAATTAGATCCAGATACTTTGTGAGCTGATAGATAACATTATTTTAAACACCATTTTTGTTAAGGAAAGCTTTCTTGATGCTGTGCTTCGTTTAAGCGCCAGACCATTTAATATCATTACTGCCTCCCTTGCAGCTGATTTAGATACGTAAATTACGTGAGTATGTCTGGGTCCTCGAAAATACCCATGCTACATTTCAGATGTCACACCAACTGAGATTTGGTGTTAATGTGTGGGCCGATATTGTGGATAACTTCTTGGTAGTATCATACATTTTGTTGGCCCAACCCAGTGCTTACTATTACTTATTATTTCTACAACAGGTTTGGCCTAAACTAATGGAAACAATTCCCATTTATATGAGCCAGGATGTGATTTCAACATAATGGGGTACTAGTTCACCGTTGTGCTGTACGTCGTCCGATTACGGCTACATGCTTCACTCACTGGATAGGCAGAGTTGGACCCATTGCCTGGCAGGCATGCTTCCCTGACCTTACTTCACTTGACGTGTTTTTGTGGGAGCACATGAAGACCATAGTGTATGAAACACCGGTTGAATCTGAAGAGGACTATGTGGCACGAAAAACCTGCACAGCTGGCGAAATCACAGAAATGGCTGGTGTCTTTAGCGAGAGTACGGCAGAATATGTCACTGCGATGCACTCCTTGTATTAATCGCAATGGGCGTGCGTTCTAATTTTTTTAACGTAAAAAATATATAACTATATAGAGATATATATTTTTCTTTTCCTTATTTAAAGGTTGTTTATTGTTTCCGTTTAATTACCTATCTCTTTTCTGCAGTTTCACACACATACACTATACACATAAACACCCATGCCCAAGGCGGGACTCGAACCCGCGACCCTCTACGCGGTGGAAGGCTAGAGACATACGTTCTCACGACCATGGCTACGAGGGCAGGCAGCTGAGAATAATAAATCTATAATTGCCTGTAAATAATGAGATATTTGTGTTTTGTTTAAGTGTTCTATGTTTGTTTCGTGGATTAAGATCATGGCCTTACTGAAATAAATGCAACGTTAATTTGCATTGTTGTTTTTGCCGTAAACACTTACACTGGGTGGGAAGCATTAATGGTATTAACTCATCTAGGGCTTAAACGAAACACCGCAACAAAAAGTTTTCCTTAAGAAAAAGTGTTCAACATAATGTTAGATAACTTTCAGCTCCCAAAGTGTGTCGATCTAATTTTGGGGACTCCTGTATATGTGGTGAAGTGACGCTCTAGTCCCTAAGGTGAAACCTTACTCCATTAACGAATTTTATTTTATATGTAAGAAGGGTCTGATCCCATATAAGTGTCTGTTGTTTATCCTGTTCTAGAGTTCTCACTGCACGGAAGTGTAGTGTCTAGTGTTTAGCGCCCGCTTTTACTGCATACGGCACTGCAGGCGGTGACACTGATGATACATGAAATGAAGATGGAGCACCGGTGGTATGAGATGGCGAGGGAAACCGGAGGTCCCGGAGAAAACCCGCCCCAGCGCCGTGTTATCCACCACAAATCTCACTTTGCGGTCGCCTAGGATCGAACCCGGGCCGCCTTGGCGAGAGCCACTGAGCCACGGCGCGGCCACTGTAGCGAAGAATGGCACACGCCTCATGCTATTTGCAATCCCGATGATTTTGAGGAAAACCAGATATCACTACTCTGACTGCTATTTCTGTTTAACGAACATTAAAAGGATTTCATCAAAATCAAAACAGAGTGTGTACCTGTACTTGGTGGTACCGTAGTTTGCAATCTGCAATGAGACCAGCTCCACACACCAAAGTATTGCTGATACCAAACTTTCCAGACTGTATGATAGTAAATGAGGAGAACCGATAATCTCTTGTAATTGACTAAGAAAATGCAACGAATTCTTATCAGTCAAGTTTTGGATTAAGCTGCTTATCTAAACCTCATTTACTGTCTTAAGGCGGTCTTAACGATCTACAGTCATCTAAAAACAGTCTGAAATGCTTGCTTCCTGGCTGAAAGGCTGGAATTTTCTTCTAAAGTATACAAACATATGTACTTATCGTAATAATTTTCAACTGAAAAAGAAATAACTTCAGAAAGCATAGCTTAATGTTCTGTAACGACATTTCTTGTCTTAGGGAGCCATTTGGTATTGACCATAAACCAGCAGAATGCCGCTTGTCCATTGATGGCTCTAAAGTTAGTTTAAAACCAGTGCATCTGGTTAACGCAAAACATTCCTTTCGGCACCTGTGGCTCACTAAACTAGTACGGAAGAAACATAAGAAAACTTCACATTCTTTTGTAAGAGCTTCAATATGCAATGTCTGAATGAAATACTTTTGATGATTTAAAGGATATTGCACTTAGTCTTAGTCTGCAGCTTGGTTATACGAAATCTGTTGCTTTTTGTGCTACTGCAATAAGGACTGGGAAAAAACCTTACACTGGTAAATAATGGCCTAAACTCGAATCATTCATCTTGAACAGAAAAATTTGAAACATTGTGTAATCCTAAAAATATAAATGTTCCTCCGTTACATATTAAATTAGATTTAATGAAGAATTTTGTCATAGCCATTTAGAATATACCTGGTTTCATTTACCTAAAACAGGAGTTTTCAAAATTGGTGAAGCAAAATGTAAAGCAGGAATGTTTGTGGGTCCAGAAATACAATCACTAATGTATAATGGAACGTTGAATGAATTACTGAATGCGCCGAAGGAATTAGCTTAGCAAGCATGCAAAGGAGCTACTCACAGTCTTCTTTTTTTAATGGAAAGCGCGAAATTGCCGTGATATTGTCAATGATCTTATGAAATGCTATACAATTTATGTTGCAATTTGTCCTTAAAGGTACACTTCCTGCACTAGATTTCTTCCCGGAAAATCTTGACGCAGTGAGGGATGAACACGGAGAACACTTTCATCAGGAGATTTCAGCCATGAAACAGACGTATCAAGGTGAATATATCCTAATATGCCATCTAGAGGTAAGCTTGGCGGGCGAAATATAGCACATCATCGTCATTTCTTACTTTCTAGATGAATCAGAATGTTTGAACATTTTCTAGTTAAAAATGTATATAACATTGTAGCGTTTGATAGAATAAATACGATGTCATATTTAAATTCATGAGAAATAATGCCTTCAGATTCACATATTTTTCTTTCTGGAACAAAAAAGAACGTTTACTTTTTGTTCCTCTGTTTTCTTGTTGATATGCAACCAACTGATGAAAGACTCTGTTCTTTGGAAAACAAGTTCTAATACTCATGGAAATGGATGAGAAATTGCCACTATTTTACCCCGTTGCGGATGTCAGCTGTTCCTACACTCATTCTAATAAGACTTTGCTGTCATAAACAAAAGACGCAGTTTCGTTTCGCTGAGACAAAATTAATTTACCACTCGGAACGTTTTCGATTTAAATAACAGATGTCTCTCCTCCTCCTGCTCCCTTGCCGTACTTATGAATTCTAGGGCCCATATTAAGATACGAACAACAAGAAAAACAATAAATTGGTCTAGCATCGATCTTTTGTTGCTGGATAGTAGCATATTGGAATGGCCACGGGGAAGCCATTCTTTACAGATAACTTTGTTTCCTATATAAATGGCTACCACTAACGGTAAAATGTGTTTCTGACAAGAACAAAGGAGAAACGGTCTGAAAAAGTCACGCAGGGAAAATATTATTCTAAATCACGGAATGTTAATTTGAGCAGCTTTATGAGTATTGGTTGAAACAGAAATTAATAAGCAGATGCATGATCAAATGGAAAGTGAACGAGTGAAGGTATAAAAAATAGGAACATTGCTTTAGAGTTTGATTTATATGTACCTATTTTCATTTATATACCTATTTGATTGCTAATTATCATAAAGTACAGAGTATGTAATGTTTTGGCCTGTGCTGTTTATGTACTTAATGGCTTAAGGCATGTTTTCAGGCTTAAGTGATGTACGTTGGCATTTGAAAAAATATCGTTTTGTCCACTTCCCTTACACAAAGAGAGAGCAACTCTTGTTTCCCGATACCTAGTTGAAACAGTTGAAACGGAAATGAATAGTAAAATACAGGAATAGAAATGTTTAAGAATTAAAGCTAGGTTGGATAGAAATAAAGCTGAAAAACACTGGACTATAAGTTAGGACAATGTTATACTTCGTCTTTTCTCTTTTGCGTTCTTTTTTATGCAAAGTTTGAGTGCAGATAAATTCAAGCCAACTGCATCAGAATTCCAATGCGTGATAAGGTCATTAACGTAAAGAGAAAGCACATCTTTTGTGCTAACCAAGCAAGTTGGCTCAGAGGAGACGCTTGGGGCCAAGCAAGTTGGCTCAGAGGAGACGCTTGGGGCAGGTCCCGAATCCGATCCCTGGTGGTTGCTGATTCTTTCCCATGGTTTTCGCTGTTCAGCAAGGCAAACTCTGTAGCAATGTCTCCTCTCTTCCATTTCCTCTCTTTTTGACTCTCCGTTTCATGCAACACTCCGGGGCCGTGATCAACGGCGGGCAGATGACGTAGAGGCTTGAGGTTTGAAATTTTTCTCGGCTCCGCCAGTGTTTAGCTGTTCAAGCCTGCACTACAGCGTCGAGCCTTCTCAGGTTTCCGCTGAAGGGGAGTGACGTGCCAGCAACAATTAGAGAATTCTGCGCGTCTCTGTCACTTGTATCGACAGTTCCAGCGCAATATGTCTCCTGCGGGTCTTTCATCTCATCCGTTCTTCTTTAGAGTGTATACACAACAGATCCAATTGAGGGTAGAGGTGTTAGGTTTCCCCTTTGTTACTTAATCTACCTATATACAACTACAAGCGTACAATTAGATGAATAAACAACTACAACATGGCAATGCTATCGAGTATGAAACATATGCTGCTTCATGTTCACATATTTCCTATTACCACACGCTATATATAAGGGCCAACAATGTATTCAACACGGACGTATTCCATCTAATATTTATTATGCCTTGACAATACTTAGAATACAATTTAGGTATAATATGAACATGTATATCGCTTTAATATACAGTGTATTTATACATTTCAATATATATGCTATGCATTTTCATGAGTACCTCTAGCTTGTATGTTTCATAAGATCCTCCATAAGATGAAATCTTTTATTGTTATAATCTTAGCAAAAGTTAAACGCATATTTAGTCAGGTCGTACTCCAGAGAATCCTAAGCTTGCTCTACCTACCAACGCTGCCAAATATGCACCTGAACTGAGAACATTATCTCATTAGTTACGCTCGGATAAATATTTTAAAATGACAGATACCGATCTCATAATAAAAAATAATTTTATTTTCTGATCAGGGCCATACAAAAATCCGTTCTCTACAATACTTAGATCGCGAGCAATGCAAGTTTCATCTTTCATACGGTTATGGTTACCCAACATCCATCCATAAACACAGATACGACTGAAAACCAACAACATTCCTTCCAGACAACACTTAACTCAAGCATAAATAAACAGTGCACCTGCTTTACGCAGTTTGAAACAGACCGACTTAATGTTCAGTTCGTTTCCGGTGTAGTGGTTTGTTATTTTCTTAAAGTGAGCGATATTAAGTCATTTGTCGAACCCG
>CM060950.1:314362650-314372650 GCA_030765055.1 Mantis religiosa
CAAACATAGCTTTTTGTGGACTATCTCCGAGATAACCTTCCGTTATATTGGTTTGGATTTTCACATATTTTTGTTGTTTCAGTATATATTCGCTTTTTCTTGCAGTTTATTGAAGAAGCATGCAGTTTCAAAGCCATAACATATTGACTCGGTTTTTAACCCTAGGTAAGGCGCATGGATGACAGGTGTCATCCATTGTTTTTCTCTTAAAGTTTTTACGAAATCTATTAGCACTATTCATGCGTGGCTCTGTGTACCTATCAGACGACTGCTTAGCTACAATACAGTCTAGCTAGAGCAGCTGCTATCGAACGTCGTGTTTGTGGTGAACTAATTCTGTGGTGTGTATGACCATTCTCGATATGGTGACGTTTGCTCATAGTTATTTTTACTATCTTCTCCAAAAAAACTTCAATAAATGCACTTTGCATCTACAGAGCCCACCATTCATAAGAACAAATAAACAGAACAGATGTTTTACAAAGTATTGCGTGGAAGATGGGGATCCCTCAAATTCCAAGAAGGGCAACAATGAACCAAATACCATCTAAGATCAGAAGGCTCCACCCATCTCTGGTATCGCCAAGGGAGTCCCATGTTGACAGAGCATGCTGTTACCTGTGTGGGAGAAGCCGGAACAAGACAACAAGGACAAGGTGTTCCAAGTATACGAAATGGACTTACCCTGATGATATGAAAGTTACATATTTAAACTGCTTCGAAACTAGCCGAATAGGTTAATACACAGTTTCTATAAGTAGTTGGTTTCGGTGGCTTATAAGGTATAACTGATTTAATATAATAATGAAAATTATATAAGGTAATGTAAAACATTACAGTTAAATAGTTCATTCTAGATTTAAAAAGGTTTTTACAGATTAGGTACTATTAAAAGCATCTCTGAAAATGAATTAGAATACCTGGATGACACATATCCTCCACGTGCCAAAACACCTACATGAAAAGGGTGCGCCTAGCGTAGGGTTAAAAGTCTGATTATTACTTTAGCGTACTGCATCCATTTTATAGCTGTAATGAAACATGTAATCATAGTGGATCTCGATTAACAAGAAGTAGATAAAACAATAATTTTTATTAGATTAGTTTGTTGAAAGGAGATTAGAGAAGGTCATGTGAGTACAACACATTAGAGCTTTTTAATAGAAGATCTAAGTTTCGTTTACTACATATTAATTTATAGGGAGGGAACTGGAAAGAACCAAACACCGATCATGTACTTAAAAGTTGTGTCCTGCCATGAAGGTAAGGACGCATCTTAAGTAAAAACCAAAACATAATGGAGAAGACATCGACAAAAACCAATTTTGTGACAATTGTATGCGGTGGCCAGGAAGGATATCACGGCGATGACTTTGATAAATTGGATAGCGCGGGTCATCAGTTGGTGACCAATAGAGCTCGTTGGAGAGGAAAATTACATGGCACTCGAACATGAAACAAGCGACCCGAGTGCCAATTTATCTTAGCAGGCAACAGCTCCAGATAACTTGCAATTTCAACTTGTCTAATAAAGAGAATTGATTATAAAGACAATACGAAGAGAGCTTTCTTGAGGCTTCTAAGCAGAGTAAACATCTGCACGTTACAATAAAATGGAGATCAGGCTTTTCTAAAGGGAGATGCTTATAGAGGACCAATGAAGAGCACCACATCTTTGTTATTTTCGTAATGTATTAATCTTATGCCCGATTTCACTAACAGATGTTAAAATCAACGTTAACAAATGTAATGTAACAATTGTTACAGCGCTAACATTAATGTTAAATTTCTTGTATTTCACCAACCTGTTTTCTGAAAATGGAAAGAAACCCGTGTTAACGCCAAGAAACTTGTAAATATCACGAAATGTTACCCTCGCATAACATTCTATACCCACTGTAGATAATTTTATATCTCTTTCACAAAGTATACCAACAAAATCTGATTGCTCTGCTACTTTATATTATTGGAGAAAAAAGTTTTTGGTAACGCTTTCATCATTCATTACATTGCGGGCACAATAGGGCTATCAAAAATTGAAGGGAAAGGAAAGGGTTTACAAAACAGTTTGCTATATGCTTTTCATACATATATTTCATATGCTATATGTTCTATGCATAACATCGCGAGAAACAAGAGAATGTAGTGTATTATTTTCTGAACGTAATGCGATGCGCTTTTTTTTCATTTTCGTCTGCACAAGCTGAAAAATGGCGGATAAAGAAAATCATAAATAAAGCTTGAGACAAATTTCTCATCGATGGAGAAAGAATTGTTAATGGCATTGGGGACGAAGTGTGAGGATGTCGTGGAAAATAAAATGACGAATGCGGTGAATGTAAATGAGAAAGATGTCACGGGGAAAATATTGGAAACGAATTTAATTCAAATGCCTGTGTCACTACTAGAAGCACCATCAACTTGTCAGTATTACTTAAATTTAAAACCAGGCGCGAAGAAGGACAAGTGACTCAGACGTTTCAAGACGGCAGTTGGACAGTGTATTATCCACGTAATTCAGTGAATTATAAAATCGCAAAGTTATTAGTACTTGAAGTTAAGCCGAGATCGCCATATTCCTTTCGATGAATGTTCTAACCTCTCCTGTACTTCCGCAGTAACCTTCATAGCAACATGTTTCGACTGTCTATACCTCCGTAAAAAGTTTTCTATGGATAGCTCCTCAAAATCATTTCTCCTCACAGGCCGTACTCTATTACGAAAGCCATTTAGACAGTCTTAAATATAGCAACCCGACATCAACAGCCGAGTTCATGCTCGCCATCTTGACTATTTACAGTTGCTAAAGACTGAACATCAGAAATTTGACTTGCTAGTTTAACAAGAGATTTAACACGAATGTTACGCTAACACTAATTGGTGAAATGCAATTTTTGTTTTAACTATTGCTAAACTTGCATTAAGTCTTAACATTTGTTGGTGAAATCGGGCATTAGACTTAAAAATGGAGGTATTTATGGTTATCTTATATTATAAATATATTCATTTATTTAAGTCTTATTACAGTAAATTTAAAAAATAATCCATATAGCTTTACTCAAGTGTAATAACGCCATTAGCCAAGTGTGTCAACACACCGGTTATTTTACGTGGGCACTCCCCATCGTTTAGCATGGGCACATCAGGAGTGCTTCAAATGTAACCGCATCACCATCACACCATCATCACCAAATCTGCCAACACATCGGGTATTTTACGTGGGCGCTAGCCTCATCCTAAAGGTACATTTAACAGTAGTCGTAGAACTTTGAACTCACTGACGTTCTGTTTTAGATGAATGTCAATCCATTTCGTCCTGTCTGAACGACCATAACTATTAGGATCGCTTATATGAAAAGCATACAAAACCCGTTAACAAATTAGAGAAAATGTAGTAAAACCCATCTCCTTGTCCAAGTAAAAATGTTAAGTTCAAGGGGAAAGAACTGTTTCTTAGGAAGAAACATAATAGAACTGGAAACAAAATTATGCGGTAAATGAATTCTTAGACACAAAACTGTAAAAATCATTGCTTTCCTTAGTTCTAGGTAGTCTCATATACATAATGAACCGCTTATTTGAAATTTTGTAAATTCAGCGTACTCCGCATGTTCCTTGTATTACTGTAATGATTGTTTCTTACTTATTGGTACACCATATAGGATGAATGTATTTATGTTGTAATATCCTTTCCCTTATTTGCTTCTCTATCTATTGACACGTTATGTTTAACATCATATTTGTATATAAAACATAAATATATAGATTTGTGACCAAGCCATGAAATTGTAAACATTTCTGATGATTAAAGGCTTACTTACTTAGGCAAAGGTTAAATCCACATGATCGGCAAATAAGCAGTATAGAGCAAACAATCGAATATCTCCTAACAAATTTAAAGAAGGAGGTACTGCTATATTACTTGATAATAATAACAATCATCAAAGAGCCATACCGCTTTTACTTTAGGACAAGATTAGAGTAACACTGCATTACTAAGCATTAATGGACCTGTTTCCTATTGTCGTATGACCACAGGTGAAAATAGAGCTCTAATCCAGTTAAAGAAATAACAAAAAGCGAAACGTTACCCTCGCATAACATTCTATAACCACTGTTAATAATTTTATATCTCTTTCACAAAGTATACCAACAAAATCTGATTGCTCTGCTACTTTATATTATTGGAGAAAAAAGTTTTTGGTAACGCTTTCATCATTCATTACATTGCGGGCACAATAGGGCTATCAAAAATTGAAGGGAAAGGAAAGGGTTTACAAAACAGTTTGCTATATGCTTTTCATACATATTTTTCATATGCTATATGCTCTATGCATAACATCGCGAGAAATAAGAGAATGTAGACTTAGCCGTTAGATACATGTGGTTAAGTACTGGAAAATTCAAATTATAATAAAGAATATCTTCTAACTGGTTAATGTCACAATGAGTTTATTAAAGCTTGGTCTGTATATTATGGTTTAAATATTAGTTCAGAATGAAGTCTACTTAGCAAGCTATCTGCAGAATTTTCAAGAAATAAATCTTAAAATCATTACTCATTTCAAGAAGATGGTATTTTAATTAGAACCATAAGAACCACTTTTAAGGAAATAAAAAACAACGAATAAAGTAGTTCGGATCGAAGAAGTTCTTTCCTCTGAACTCAACAGGTTTTCTGGCACTCCAGGTTTCTAAAGCTAGGTAGTCAGGTTAGGGCGGAGTGGTCAGCCATCAGGTGGAATGGCTGACCGTACAGGTAGTTGTGAAAGTGCTCCAAGGTTCTTAAGGTCTTCACTACCGCTAGCAGCTCTCGCCGGGTGACGCAGTAGTACTCTTTCTTGGACAGAGTCTTGCTGTAGTAGGCTATCACATGCTCGTGGGCGTCCTGGACTTGGGATAGGACGCCTCCAATACAATTGTGGCTGGCGTCGGTTTGCACAATGAAGGCGCCGCGTGTTGTGGAAATCGCAAAATAGGAGCAGAGCAAGTGTCTGCTTCAGCCTCTGGAAAATGCCTTTGGAATCCTCGGTCCACACATAAGGCCGGTGTTCTTCAGAAGAGCTAGAACTTTTCGTGTTCAGCTTCAGTTTGGTTGCTGCAGTCTCTGATTGTCGATTGTCGAGGTCTTCGAATGTCTTGCTGACGATGATGATGCCATCCAGATATAGTAGGCAGGGGTCATAAGTCATTCCTCTCATTAATGACTCCAAGAGGCGTTGGAAGGTAGCTGGTGCATTGCAGAATAACCTGTGAACTGCCAAAGCTCTTGGCCCGTTGAGAATGCGGTCTTCTCCTTATTTCTCAGGCCTAGAGTCACCTGCCGGTAACCCGACTTTAGGTCCAGGGTTGAGAATCACTGCGCACCAGCAAGCGTGTCCAGAGTGTCGTCAATCCGGGGTAAGGGGAAGCAGTCCATCCTGCTGAAAACGTTAAGCTTCCTCCAGTCCACGCAGAAGCGTAGCTCGTTGTTCTTCTTCGTCACCAGAACTACTGAGAAACACCAAGGGCCGTCAGATTCTTCAGTCACTCCGGTAGATCTCAGGTGCTCCAACATTCTCTTGCTGCCACTTTTTTGCCAGCAGAACGCGTCTGTGTGGTTGCCGAATAGGCCTGACGTCTCCGGTGTCGATGTGGTGAAGCAATCTGTCAGTGCGGCCGTAGTAGTTGTTACTTATACTGAAAAGGCGCTGGTACCGTCCCAGCAGATGACGAAATTTCTCTAGCTGTTCTGCGGCCATGTGGTCGGCCGCCCTCTCCAGTAAGCCTTCTCCTCGGGGCCCCAGGTGTTGTATCGGTACCTGCTCCTTAGTCTGGTTGATTGGTGTTTCGCTGACAAAGGGCTTGCACGTCCCTAACTCCGTCCCAACTTGGACGTCGTGATAGCGTCTGTTGGATTAAGCAGCCTCACCGGCAACTCCTTTCGACAGGGCAACAATGATCTGGCTACACAAAGTCCGTGCACAGGCGTCTTCTGGTACAGCATCATGTTCTTCGTCCGCTGGCCTTCCAGTCATGCAGTCAACACCACCTCGCTTCTCGCGGGGACAAACACGTCACGGCACTACGTCCCAAGACCAACAGCAGCAGGGCCTACCCATCCACAGGCAAGATGACGCCTGATGCCGTAACCAACTGGTATTGGTCAGCTCGGTTTTCTCAAAGGCAAACCCCTGGCTACGGCAGTTCTGATGACGGTCACGGTACCCCCGTGTGCACAAGCACGCGGCATGGCCTCCCTTTCACCCAATCCTCCGCGATGAAGCCGTCATCCATACGTTGGATGACGACACGCAATGTCACTCGAGGAGTAGGTGATGACGGCGGCGACGTGCCCCTCGGCGCACCCCAACACACGCCACCTTGTCTTCGCCGGCATCCCTCAGCTGGTCTTCTGTCTCCATTGTAGCGGATACTCCTTGTCTTCGAGGTTGTGATGGCTGTTACCTTGGTCGCCTCCATCCTTAACGCGGCCGTTAGCACCTTGTGGATGGTCTTGTAGTCACCGAGCATTAGTCGTTGACGTATCTCGGTGTCTCGTACCACGTCGACGAAGTTGTAGGCGGCTTCTCGGGATACGAATTCGACTGGAAGTTCAACCAAGAATTTGCTGGCCAGCTATTCGATTGCCAGGGTGAACTCCTGCAGCGTATTCCCTGGCTGTTGCGTCCTAGACTTCAGCTGTCTGTGGTAGGCTGCGGCTAACCGGTGGTTTCCGAACCGGTTCTCCAGGGTCTCTCCGATGCCCTTGTTAGCCGCCGTTGTTTGGAGCGCGCTGAGCACCTATGTGACCCGTCCCTGGAGCCTGGCTATTAGCTAGACAGCCTATTTTTCTGGCGATCACTTGTTGTGATTCGCCACTGTGTCGAATTGGTGGCGGAAGACTTCGAAATTTGACGTGCCGTTGTTCTTAGGTAGTTTGTCGCGCGCAGATATTGTGTCACGTCCCGGCAAGTCGGCCTTCAAATCCTTCAAGCTTCTGCCTACGATGTCCTCCACCAGGGCGTTCAGGGACTTGGTGTTACTGTCGGCCTTTACCTCTAGATATTTAACGCGTTTCACCAGGTCTTCCACGCGCTCGTCCACTTGGCCCATCTACTTGCCCAACTCCGTGACGTCATCCCTCCCGCCCGCTAACTGCGAGGGCCTCGTTCGAAATCTCCATTTCGGTTGCCAGGCTGTCGTTCACCGCTTTCATTTCCGTGGCTAATTCGGCCTTCATTTCAGTTATCGTCGCGGCCAGGTTGGTCTTTGCTGTTTTCGTTTCTGCGGCCATGGTGTCATTCGTTGTCTTCATGTCTTTTACTGCGGGGGCATGTTGTTATTTGCCGCTTCCGTCTTCGCAGCGAGGGTTTCATTCACTGTTCTCGTCGGTTTTAGCTCCGCAGGCAGGTTTTTATTTGCCGCTTCCGTCTTCACAGCGAGGATGTCATACGCTGTTCTCATTGATTTCAGTGGTTCAAAAATCTTGGCCAATGCAGCTTCCACCGTAGTATTCCACTCCTGACACCAAATGTGACCTTGTAGGTTCGTAGGAATTAAATGTTTTGTTTGGAGAAATGTAAAATGCTCTTTATTACAAGTAAAACAAGCTTTGTACAACCCTGACAGCAGCAGAATGACGTAACACACACAAACACAGTCTTCAAGCTCTCTCTTTGTCTAACCACATGTAAACAAATAAATAAATCACTTGCGGTTCACTTCAAATAGCTGCACACACAACTAATAGATCACTAGCAAGTGACTGGCAACTAAAACCTTGACGGCTTTTGTACCTCCAGTAATTTCCTAGAAAGTCACTAATCGTTCGATAACAATTACGATGGCGGCGGGAAATTCCAGACTATCTCTGTCTCCTTCACTCTCTCGCCAAGAGTCCAACTCGCGCACCGCAATCTGTCTCTTTCTTTCCTGCACAGGCATGCCCGGCGCTGGCTTTGCGGCATCTCCAACCAACAAGGCGATCGGCGACATCATTATACCTACTTTCCAGTATGGATTTAGATCACATCACTCTTGCCCACAGCTATATAGAATCACTTGTTGTACTTGACACCTATGAAGAACAATCGGCCAGCCTAGGGCTTTTCTTGGTCACAGAGAAGGCTTTTGTGAAAATGTGGCATATTATATAAAATTAAAAACCACAGTTCAGACACTTGTTACAGAATAATGAAATACTACCTCAGTAGTCGCACATATTCTGTGAAATATGCGTATGCATAGTCAGAATCAGGTGCAATCAAATCCGGTATCCTCAGGGATGTAATCTTAGACCGTTGCTACATATGTTGTATTTAAAGCACAGAATCCGTCGTTATGTAGACGCGATTGACCAGTGAAAGTTGTTAACTTTTATACATGTTATGTATGAGTCATTTTATTATTTATTTCAACTTTTACAGCCTGTTAAAATGGACCAAGTGCATGATCTAATTATATAGGATATAACGGCTGCTTTGGAGACAGCTATACCTACCCATTCCAATGTTGGCAACACCTCATTTAAGTGTAATGTCGACCATATTAGGATTAGGATTACTACGGAGGGGATTTGGCACCGACACCTGTGGTGTATTTTACTTAAGCCCCAAGTGGGGCATCTCCGGGAAGAAGGATGGGACGAGAGGAGACAGAGGACGGCTGACCCACAGAGTCACGATAGCGCCGAGACAACCGCCGACACTTCTAACCTCAAAGAGTCCATCAGATGAGAGATGATGTGAAACGATAATGGATATAAAATGGAGAGAGAGCAAATTCGTGGTGTGATTAGGCTACCCAGTATTCAACTGGTGACCAGGGAATACCCCGAAAAGGCTTTTTCTGTACTATTTTAGGTACATAGTAATAGTACATTGTACATAGTAATAGGTACATATAGGTAGAGAAGGTATTGCATTCTACCCAAAAATCTATACTGAGAGTTCATCAGAAATGAGGTCCACCGAATTAAAAAAGAGCGTATTTAGAAAACTGTGTGTGTGTGTGTGTGTGTGTGTGTGTGTGTGTGTGTGTGTGTGTGTGTGTGTGTGTGTGTGTGTGTGTTTTCTGTGAGCAGAATAACTCCAGTTGGTTACATAACAAACTGATATGAAGTCCAGCGTCTTTTAAAGATGAGACACAAGATTTTCAAAAAAACTCGCCTCCCCAAAATACACTTCACATGAAAAGAACAACGATTAAAACATTTTTATTTGATGGATAGAGTCAACATGAAAAATTCAATGCCATGGCCGGGATTTGAACCACGGATCTACTGGTTTCCGTCCAGTCGATCTTAACCTTTGAGCTACCATGGCCAACGTGCCTTCCTGACATTAAATTCTCCAGTTGACTCGTATATTTCCCCGGTAGACCACTAGGGGCCCTCGCATCCGAGATACACCGTTTGTGGCGACTTACTATTGTAAGTACTTAAGTCACAGGCTTCATCATTTAACTCTTATTATTTTAGTTAATTGATGGAAATTAATCATTTCTCCACACTAGCCGTATATGGGCTAAGATATTTGATGGATAGAATCAACATGAAAAATTCAATGCAATGGCCGGGATTTGAACCACGGATCTACTGGTTTCCGTCCAGTCGCTCTTAACCTTTGAGCTACCATGGCCAACGTGCCTTCCTGACATTAAATTCTCCAGTTGACTCGTATATTTCCCCGGTAGACCACTAGGGGTTCTCGCATCCGAGATACACCGTTTGTGGCGACTTACTATTGTAAGGACTTAAGTCCCAGGCTTCATCATTTAACTCTTATTATTTTAGTTAATTGATGGAAATTAATCATTTCTCCACACTAGCCGTATATGGGCTAAGATATTTGATGGATAGAATCAACATGAAAAATTCAATGCAATGGCCGGGATTTGAACCACGGATCTACTGGTTTCCGTCCAGTCGCTCTTAACCTTTGAGCTACCATGGCCAACGTGCCTTCCTGACATTAAATTCTCCAGTTGACTCGTATATTTCCCCGGTAGACCACTAGGG
>CM060950.1:314387650-314420150 GCA_030765055.1 Mantis religiosa
AGACCTAACCAGGGCGCTCTGATGTTGAGGCAAACTCGCGTAGAATTTTGTGGCCCGGCGCCTAATAACATCTTCCACATAGTGGAGAGATGAGGCTTCATGAAGGTATCTCACGGGAAACCTCCAGCAAACAGAATAGATGGCCCTAAGACATCTATTTTGAACACGCTGAATTTGTCGCAGATTGGATCCTGCGGCCATGCCCCAGATCTCACAAGCATAAAGCATGATTGGAAGAATTAAAGCCTGAAAAAGGCGCAACTTAAGGGGTGTCGGCATTCCTGAGCGCATCATGGGGTATAACGAAGCCGAAGCTCCACACGCCCGATGAGCTATCTCCTGGATGTGACCCCGAAAAGTTAATCCCTTGTCCAGCTTTACACCTAAGTAGTTTAGAGAATTTGTCCACTCTATCCTTCTGCCAGAATAGTTAAAGTCAGGGAGGTTGGCGGGAAAGTGACGCTTAGTGAAGAGTGTGGCTTGGATTTTCTCTGGGTTGACAGACAATCGCCAAAGCCTACACCAATCATGAATGAGGCTTAGGTGTCGCTGTATTGGGTTGAAGGCTCTGCGTGCGTTTCTATTTGTGTTGTATAGCAGCACGTCGTCCGCATATTGGGCTATGTTGACGTGTAGCTCCGTGGGGAGATCCGCCACATACACGCTAAAGAGTGTAGGGGATAAAACAGAGCCTTCTGGGACGCCTCCTCTGATGGGTCGTCTGGTAGATAGCTTTCCCGCCACAGTAACTGTGAAATGTCTGTGTTTAAGGAATGAGTGTAAAATGTGCATCATGTGTGCAGGAAGTCCCAGGGTAATTAGTTTATGTAGGAGGCCTGCATTCCAGGTGGTAGAGAAGGCCTTCTCGACATCCAGAGATACCGCCGCAGTGAATGCCCTTTCCTGAAACCCAGGGCAGCGGCCTCCACCAGACGGAGCAGCTGCTGTGATGTCGAGTGCCCAGAACGAAAACCAAACTGATGGGGAGGGACAGCTTGAATGTCCCCCAATAGGGGCGACAAACGGGATAAAACAAGGCTTTCAAAAACTCTCGATAGGACTGACAGGAGGCTAATGGAGCGGTAACTGGCGGGAAGAGCCAGATTTTTACCGGGCTTCAAAATGCAAATCACCCCAGCCTACCTCTACTGACGTGCAAAGTGGCCCACGGCGAGACACATGTCAAAAACCCGAGTAAGAAAAAGAACGGCTTTGAATGGAAGATGGCGCAGCATGATTGTTGTCAACCCATCAGGTCCCGACGACTTTTTGGGATTTAGACGCCGGAGTGCGCCCCGGAGCTCACTGGGGCTAATGTACAAAGAATTTCCTGATTTTGTTTAAGTTATACAACTTCTTGTGGGCTTTTGTTCCGAATCACAATTTCAGTTAGTTTTTATTGCTTTATATAACAAATATAACTCCAAATTGGTATCATTTGCATAAACCAATTCTTCTATATAAAAACAGAACATTACGTGCTTTTATGTTTTGGAAAACATTTGTAGTAACTAAAATACTTTGATACATGCATTGTAATTATAGCTTGCGCGACATCTAGTAACGACTACGTGTACTTAGTGTTTTATAACACTTCCACCGCGTGTCGCTGTGATCGCAGTCGCTCTGTAAACAAAACATTTGTAATAACTATAATATTTTGATACATCTATTGTAATTATAGCTTGCGCGACATCTAGTAACGTCTATGTGTACTTAATGTTTTACAACACATCCACCGTGTGCCGCTGTCATCGCAGTAACCCTGTAAACAGAAAATTTGAACTGCAGGTTTGTATCTTGCTTTTTTGTCGTTCAATTAACACTTTATATATCACGAACATACAGCGAATGAACTTTACTCATTTAACTGCATTATATTAATCGTTAAAAATATCATTGCCTTACTTAATGTTACTTATTCATGTAGTCTGTGGCTTAATATATCTTAGCGTAGCAATGATATGGGAGGATGGGCGAATAGAAGAGAGAAAATATTACTCAAATGAACCTGGGATCCATTGAGGTCAAAATTACGCAGCATACTTTGTCTCTGATTAAAGGTAACTATCGCCTATATGGTAGCATGTCTGCATCACGTTCAAGAGGTCCCGAGTTCAAATGTCGGTCAGGGTAACTTATCTGGATATGGTTCTTTCAGAAGTTTTCCCTTGTCCTTAAAGACAAATGTCGAGTAACATTAAGCTCTATGAACCCTGGACTCATTTGTTACAAGGGTAACAAAATAGTAGTACTGGAGAAGAAGACTATCTCAAAAAATGGACATCCTTTTAAACGAAAAATAATTTGTTAAATTAGAAAACAATCCATTAAAGAAAGCATGCAAATCTGAGGAATTAGCAATTAAAAACAGTAAAATCATGACTAAAAGAGATAAATTGAACAATAAAATAGACAGTCCAAAAACACCATACATATGTGGTTTACCCAAAATACATAACCTGAAATTACCCTCAGATCCATAATTAATAACATTGATGCACGCACTTACCAACTATCAAAATTGCTGGTTCATATCTTCAGATCCTTCACAAAATTTGAAAATTTAAGTATCAAAAACTCGTTTGAATTGTTAAATTTCCTGAAGGACACAAAGATCAACTCTACAGATGCTTTAGTTTCCTTTGACGTCATTTCTTTATATCCAAGTGTACCTAACAATGAGCTTATTCCACTTCTCAAAAAATGGCTGAAATCAATACAAATAACATCTGAAGAAATAGAAGAACTTTCACAACTTACAGAAATTTATATCAATAAAACTTTTTTCAGCTTTAATGGACAGATCTATAAACAAAAAGCAGGCCTAGCTATGGGCAACCCTTTGTCTCCCTTCTTGGCAGATTTATTTATGAGTGTTTTTGAAACACATATCGCAAGAACTTTTCCAAATTATTTCAAAGTGTGGTATCGCTATGTTGACGACATTTTTGCAATAGTACCTAAGAAACTCATACAAGATAGTCTTAAACTTTTGAATATACAATATCCAGCTATAAAATTTACATTGGAAACAGAAGAGGATGGTGTGCTCCCCTTTTTGGACATCAAGATCAAAAAAATGAACAAAAACTTACCTTTGGTATTTACAGGAAACCGATACACAGAGATAATTATACCAAGAACAACAGTTTCAACCCAAAACAACATCAACATGCCATTTTCAACAGTTTAATCTTTCGGATGATCAAATTTCCACTAAACGGAGAAGATTATCAAGTAGAATAACTACACATAAAAAAGTAGCTATATCCAACGGTTTCAACCCAAATTTAGTAGACAAAACAGTTAACATACTCAACAAAGCTAAGAAAATAAAAGAAACCACCACCCTAGAACCTACAGGAGAAAAATTAAACTTTTTAAAATATTCGCGTTCTATCCATCAGCCTATAACAAATTCCTAAAAATCTTCTCAAAACACAACATAACTCTTGCACCCCAAAATAGGTTTAATATCAGTAATTTGTTAAAAGGCCCTCCCAAAATTTCAATCACTACCAAAAAAACCAGGAATCTATGAGATCAAATGTGAAACTTGCCCTAAAGTTTCTATAGGAAAAATAAAAATAAATATTAACATCAGAACTAAAGAACATCTAAGAAACATTAAAAATGGTGAAACAGCAAAATGAGCAGTGGCTTTTGATTTTTTGAATACTAGACATGACATCAACAGGGAAACATCTCTAATAAAATATGTTAATCACCTTTCCCTATGGGAAAAGATCTTCATCATTAAAAATCATCATAGAGTCACGAATTTTGAAACTCCACCACCTGACAACTTTGACCAGTACATCATGCCATCTATTGACACAACGGAGAAAGAGGAAACCAGTACAACTTGCACTAGTCAAGTATCAGCTGATGATAGGAGCAAGAGCTCTTGAAACATGTCCTGTGAATAAATAGTGTGAGTGAAGCAATGTGTCAATATCTTCTCACTTTTGTACTAATTTGTGCTTCACCATCCCTACGCTTCTTCCAAGTTTATACTTTGAGCATTATTTATTCAGAAATACGAGAGATAATTTCTGTGATGGCACTGAGTACACAAAAACTTTCCTGATTTTGTTTCAGTTATACAACTTCTTGTGGGATTTGTTTCAGAATCACAATAATTTCTGTTTATTTATATTGACTTATATAACAAATATAACTCCAAATTGGTATCATTTGCATTAACCACTTCTTCTATATTAAACAGAACATTACGTGCTTTTATGTTTTGGAACACATTTGTAATAACTAAAATAATTTAATACATGCATTGTAATTATAGCTTGCGCGACATGTAGTAACGACTACGTGTACTTAGTGTTTTATAACACTTCCACCATGTGTCGCTGTGATCGCAGTCGCTCTGTAAACAAAACATTTGTAATAACTACAATATTTTGATACATCCATTGTAATTATAGCTTGCGCGACATCTAGTAACGTCTATGTGTACTTAATGTTTTACAACACTGCCACCGTGTGCCGCTGTGATCGCAATAACTCTGTAAACAGAAAATTTGAACTGCAGGCTTGTATCTCGTTTTTCTTTTTCGAGTTAAATTAACACTTTATGTATCACGAACATACAGCAAATGAACTTTACTCATTTATCTGCATTATATTAATCGTTAAACATATCATTGCCTTACTTAATGTTACTTATTTATGTAGTTTGGGGCTTAATATATCTTAGCGTAGCGATGATACGGGAGGATGGGCGAATAGAAGAGAGAAAATATTACTCAAATGAACCTGGGATACATTGAGGTCAAAATTACCCAGCATACGTCGTCTCTGATTAAGGGTAACCATCGCCTACATGGTAGCATGTCTGCATCACGTTCAAGAGGTCCCGAGTTCGAATGTGGGTCAGGGTGACTTATCTGGATATGGTTCTTTCAGAAGTTTTCCCTTGTCCTTCAAGACAAATGTCGAGTAACACTAAGCTCTATGAATCCTGGACTCATTTGAGCATTATTTATTCAGAAATACGACTGACAATCCCAGTGATGGCAACGAGTATACAAAGAATTTTTTTTCGAGTGGAGGAAAAATGCATTTACGCACTAGCCCCGGGATCGGAATGTGGGACTCCTCTGACGGAGAGAGATCCGTCAGCCCTACCCACTAAAAAACCTCCACCGGTGAGAATTCGGGAGAGGAAATGCAGCAGTACCTCTATTGCACCTGCGGATTCTGGGAGAGGATATTACGGCCAGGCAAAGCCTAGGCCGGGTGAGGATGGCGCCAGGACACAAGCATGACCAAGGTCCTACTTGCGACCTTGGAAATTCAGGACTGGAATTGGTTTATGTAGTATTGTTGTGCCTCGGGACGGAGGCACCGTCTTACCAGATATCTGTGAGGTCCTGAAACATAAGGACGGTGTCATTAATTGTTAGTGCTTAAGAATAAGTTGGATAAGATATCAGGCCAGGAGCGGCGCTGAGTCTGGCGTCAATTTTTTAGGCATTGGATTACATGCATTCAATGTGAAAATGGATATATTTAATGTAACTTAACTAAATAACAACCAAATATTTTGGACATATGCTCAGGATTGAGTATGGTCCACGTCATGAGAGCTAATCTTGCTAGATTATTGTTTTGTATATACATCTACAATTGAGTAGTCTTCTCATGTCCATGTGTGATGCTTTGGTCATTTTCACTGGTCCCCAGAACGACCCTTAGCAGGGACTTCCAGGGCCACTGGTCTGTCAGTAGTGTTTTCGCTAAGCCATGGCTTATGATTAAGGTGATACTAAGTTGTTTAGGTAATCTTGAATGCTTATTTCTGGTTCCCCCAGGCCAAGAGTTCTGTCAAATAATGAGAGCGGTCTTTTGTGAGTGTCGTGTTGTGTACCGTATGCGCCTAAGTCGCGAATTAGAGGGTTTTTGTTTTTTGTCTTTCTGTCATATAAGTTATAACTGAGTAGTTTAATAAATTGTTCGATCGAGTGGAGCTTCAGTTCCTCGCGCAGCCAATAAGCTGGAGCTACTATAGGAACCTTTGCAATAATTCGTATTATTCTGTTTTGCAGTGTCTGCAGTCTGTTTATATGTGTTTTCGCAGCGTATCCCCAGACAGGGGCTGCGTACGTCAATATTGGCCTGATTAGTGTTTTATATAGCGTAAGACCCATATTGAGTTGCAGTTGGTTATTTAAAGTAATCAAAGGGTAGAGTCTGTTCAATTGTCCATTTGCTTTGGCCCTGATATTTTGAATGTGTTTTTTCCATGTGAGACCTTGATCCATGGTGATCCCTAGGTAGGTAATTTGGTCTTTCCATACGATTCTTTCGCCATGATACACGAGAGGTGGCTGTCTGTGCCTGGGATGTCGATGTTGGATTCTTTTTGTGAAAATAATTTATTGGCACTTTCTGGAGTTTGCTGTTATTTTCCATTTTCGAAACTATGGTTCAAGATCATTCAGGGCATTCTGTAGCCGCAGGTGTATTAGCCGCGGTTGAGTGGACTGAGTTACCAGTGCCGTGTCGTCGGCGTATATGTATTTTTCAGTGCGAGTAAGTTCTGGCATATCGTTAACGTACAAATTAAAGAGGGTCGGTCCTAGCAAACTTCCTTGTGGGACTCGTGCCTTAATAGGCTTTAGAGAGGAGGTAGAATCCTCCACAGTTACTCGGAACCGACAATCGCTTATATAATCTTTAATGAGGGCAAGTGTCGAATCAGAGAAATTGTATGATTTGAGCTTGTAAAGTAGGCCCGCATGCCATACTTTATCAAAGGCGCGTTCAATATCTAAGAAGATGGCGCCAGTCGATTTGTTAGTATTGTATCCTTTAGATATGGCTTCCGTAAGGCGTAGAAGCTGCTGTGTTGTAGAATGCTGGGATCTGAAGCCAAATTGTTCAGAAATGAGAATATTGTGTTTTATAATATGGGAATTTATTCTCTTTAGAATTATTTTCTCCATCACTTTACCAAAGGCGTTCAGTAGGCTCATTGGCCTATAGCTGGAGGCGTGAGATAAGTTTTTATGTGGTTTTGCAATCATTACTATGTTTGCTACCTTCCATTGTGGTGGGAACCTGCCGCTGTCTAGAGTATAATTGGAAATCTTTGCTAGAAGCTGCAAAGCTCTACGTGGGAGATTTTTTTAAAACGATGTTGGGTATTTTATCGGGCCTCGGGGCCTTTCTGTTTTTCAGGTGCCTGATAATCCAGCCGATTTCTCCCGGATTAGTCTTTCGCATTCTGTTGTGTGTGATAGTGTAGTCTGTGTCGTGTATTTCCTGCTCTATGCTTTGAATCTCTTGCAGATTCGCTGGACCCTCAGCCGGGTTTGGTGTGAAGACCTTCTCAAGTGTGGCAGCAAATACCTCAGCTTTGGCCTGGGGAGTTTCTGCAACAGTGTTGTCATGTATGAGTGGTGGTATGTTTGTTTTTGCTCTGGTTAGGCACTTAGCTATACGCCAAACAGAGTTAGAGTTCGGATTTAAGCTCGCGAGAGTTTGATTCCACTGGTTTGATACAAATTCCCTAGTTCGAGCCATTACGGCCTCTCTGGCATCATGGTAGTCTTGTTTATGTAAAGGATTTCGCGTTCGTTGTCATTTAGGTCTTAGTCTGTTCCTATTCTGATGTAAGATTTTTATGTCTAACGGATATTGGGCGTTTACTGATGGTGCAAATTTTTGTGGGACACACGTTGTGGTTGCTACCTTAATTGCCAATTCGAGTTTGGATACAGCTTCGTCGTGTTGCTGTGGTGAAATAATTTCGCTTTCCGGTAAGTATCTTTCTAAAACGTTATTGAAGTCTTCCCAATTGACTAAATTATAATTCAGTTTTGGGGTTTCTTTCTTAAACTTCAAGGGAAGTGTGACCTCAAGGAGTACTGGTAAGTGATCAGATGTCAGTTCTTGCATTACTGTGCATTCGACGTTAAACGGTATATTGTTTAATATGGCTAGGTCTAATATGTCTGGGGCGTGATTGTTAACATGAGGTATGTGGGTGGGCTCATCGGGCCCCACAATAAGGAAGTTAGTGTTTTTGATATAATTTAGTAGTTCAGTCCCTTGAGGATTGTGGTTCGTGCTGTGCCACAAATAGTGCTTACAGTTGTAGTCCCCTGCCGCTATAACTCTTGGCCCTAGGTGCATAATTTTTTGGACATCTTCGGTGTCGATGTCACCTGGTGGGTTGTATATAGCTATTAATATGATCTCTGTACTGAAGGTGCTAATCTTTACTGCAGTCGCTTCTAGGCGGTTTAATGGGGTATATGTACTTGATAGTGACTGATGCTCGTTTGTATTGCTATTGCTGTCCCCCCTCCCCTACGATTACGATCGGTCCTATAAATAGCATAGTTAGGTATTGAAAATTTATCTACGTCCCCTAAATGGGTTTCGTTTAATAGGGCTACTTGTATTGAGTTGGCGTGAAGAAAGTCTGTTAAATCTTTGCGTTTACGGCGTATTACCTGGCAGTTCCAGTGTATTGTTCGTAATGTGTCTGTTTCAGCCATGGCTGTAGCTGTGTAGGTCATTCAGTAGTTCAAGTAGCCAGTGTAGTGTAAGTGTGGTGTCTGTACCCTGTTCTAAACAAGCCCCGAACATTGCTAGGTGTTCCTCAACATAATCCTTGGGAACAGAGTCTCTGGGCAGACCCAGGACGTTCGGCAGCTCTGCCAATGCTACTTCATTGCCTTTATGTCCCTTACCGCGGGGGGCGAGCGACTTTGTGGGAGGGTGAAGCCCTCTGGCCCTGTTTTGTTGGACTTTGTGTGTGTGTGCTTGGAGGATTGGGGCGTCGCTCATGACCTGCTGGGCCCTCCTCGGTGGCAGGCCGGGGAGCCACAACTGCAGGGGGCTCGGCTAACGGGGCTGGTCGCTGTCGACCTCTACTATCCCTAATGAGCAACCCTGCGTTTTCCGTCCTAGCGGCAGCCTTAGCATATGTTTTAGGTGGCATCGAGGGGGGTCCCTGTGGCTGCGCGCGGACATGAGGCATACTTTTAGTGCACTCTGCGCGATATACGGTGCAACCGCGCCAAGTTGCACCGTGGCCCGTCTGGCCGCATAACACGCAGAGCCGTTCCGCAGGCGGAACGAAGCACGTACCTTATGGGTGTGGTCTTGTGCATTTGGCGCATACCCAGGATGGGGACCTACATTCGCTTTGCAGGTGCCACAGTCTCTGGCATTTTCTGCATTGCTTAGGTTCAGGGTCTGATCGGTACCTTTCTACCCTGATTCGGAAATGTGCTAGGTGTGTGAGTCCTAAAATTTTGGCTTCAGTGTCGGGGGTCCTTGCCACCTCTATGAGGAACATTGGCAGGGGGGTGCGCTGCCAATTACGTTTCCGCATTTGGACAGCTCTCAGCGCCTCTATCTCTAAGACGGCCAGGTCTTCCTTAATCTCATCACTGGTGATTTCGGCGTACAATCCTTTAAGTACGAATCTAGCTGTTCTATCTTGGGGGTGGGGCAACAGGTAGAAATGTACGCCGGCTTGCTTGAGGTATTCTACGAAACTTCCGTAGTCACTCAAGCATCGCAATTTAACCATAAAATCACCACTGTTCCTAGCTATGGATCCGGTGTATGTGTGTACTGGTTTGAGACTGTCGAAGTCTCGTGTAATCTTTCTAATGTGTGTTGCCTGGCCTTTGTTGATCATGACCGGCGCCAGGTCAGATCTTTTAGTGTTAAGTGTATCTGTGGGTTCTTTGTGTGGTGTGTCTGCGTTTGGTTTGTTGTCCTTTGAGGTGCTGGCAACTGGAGAGGATGAGGTGGTTGCCACCGGTGAGGTGGGAATGGTTGGTGCGGGTTCTTTGGTGTTTGGTGAAGAGTTTGGTGTATCCACAGGAGTAGGTGTATTCGGTTTTTTGGTGGATTTGCCACGTAGCGTCCTGGTGGTAGTCTTTGTTGGTGAAGTCGTGGGTGTTTTGGAGTTCCCTGCCATGTTGTTAGTGAGTGAGTATGCTGTGTGTATATGTGTGTGCGTGTGCGTGAGTATGGGGCTTAAGCCTAATAGAGTAAGAGGAAAAGAAGAGAGGAAGAGAGAAAGAGCTGTTAGCGAGCGCTAAAAAGCCCGGAAAAGGAGAGGGTCGAACCCGCAGGCGCTTAAGCGAGTCTTGCGACTGCTTGCTATGACCGTGTTTTCCTACTCGTCTAATCAACTAAGCGCTATACTCAGAGAGCAAGCGAAAGGCTTTGGTTTACACCACGGCAATGCCGAGCCGCTCCAACGGTGGCTGCTTCTTTGCAGCGGACCGCTTCTTCTTGCTTAATGAATTTCCTGATTTTGTTTCAGTTATACAACTTCTTGTGGGCTTTTCTTCCGAATCACAATAGTTTCTGTTAGTGTATATTGACTTATATAACAAATATGACTCCAAATTGGTATCATTTCCATTAACCACTTCTTCTACCTTAAAACAGAACAGTACCTGTTTTTATGTTTTGGAAAACATTTGTAATAACTAAAATACTTTGATACATGCATTGTAATTATAGCTTGCGCGACATATAGTAACGTCTATGTGTACTTAATGTTATACAACACTTCCACCGTGTGCCGCTGTGATCGCCGTAACTCTGTAAACACAGAATCTGAACTGCAACTTTGTATCTCGTTTTCCTTTTTGTCGTTCAATTAACACTTTATATATCACGAACATACAGCGAATGAACTTTACTCATTTAACTGCATTATATTAATCGTTAAACATATCATTGCCTTACTTAATTTTACTTATTTATGTAGTTTGAGGCTTAATATATCATAGCGTAGCAATGATATGGGAGGATGGGCAAATAGAAGAGAGAAAATATTGCTCAAATGAACCTGGGATCCATTGAGATCAAAATTACCCAGCATACGTTGTCTCTGATTAAGGTTAACCATCGCCTATATGGTAGAATGACTGCATCACGTTCAAGAGGTCCCGAGTTCGAATGTCGGTCAGGGTGACTTATCTGGATATGGTTCTTTCAGAAGTTTTCCCTTGTCCTTCAAGACTAATGTCGAGCAACACTAAGCTCTATGAACCCTGGACTCATTTGTTACAAGGGTAACAAAATAGTAATACTGGAGAAGAAGGCTATCGCAAAAAATGGACATCCTTTTAAACGAAAAATAATTTGTTAAATTAGAAAACAATCCATTAAAGAAAGCATGCAAATCTGAGGAATTAGCAATTAAAAACAGTAAAATCATGACTAAAAGGGATAAATTGAAAAATAAAATAGACAATCCAAAAACACCATACATATGTGGTTTACCCAAAATACATAACCGGATATTACCCTCAGATTCATAATTACTAACATTGATGCACCGCACTTACAACTATGAAAATGGCTGCTTCATATCTTCAGATCCTTCACAAAATTTGAAAGTTTAAGTATCAAAAACTCGTTTGAATTCTTAAATCTCCTGAAGGACACAAAGATCAACTCAACAGATGCTTTAGTTTCCTTTGACGTCATTACTTTATATCCAAGTATACCTACCAGAGAGCTTATTCCACTTCTCAAAAAATGGCTGAAATCAATACAAATAACATCTGAAGAAATAGAAGAAATTTCACAACTTACAGAAATTTGCATCCATCAAAATATTTTCAGCCTTAATGGATAGATCTATAAACAAAAAGCACGCCTAGCTATGGGCAACCCATTGTCTCCTTTCTTGGCAGATTTATTTATGACTGTTTTTGAAACACATATCACAAGAACATTTCCAGATTATTTCAATGCGTGGTATGGCTATGTTGACGACATTTTTGCAATAGTACCTAAGAAAATCATACAAGATAGTCTTATTCTTTTGAATATACAAAATCCAGCTATAAAATTTACATTGGAAACACAATAGGATGGTGTCCTCCCTTTTTGGACATCAAGATAAAAAAATGAACAAAAACTCACCTTTGGTATTTACAGGAAACCGACACACACAGATATTTATACCAAGAACAACAGTTTCAACCCAAAACAACATCAACATGCCATTTCCAACAGTTTAATCTTTCGGATGATCAAATTTCCACGAAACAGAGAAGATTATCAAGAAGAATACCTACACATAAAAAGTAGCTATATCCAACGGTTTCAACCCAAATTTAGTAGACAAGACAGTTAACATACTCAACGAAGCTTAGGAAATAAAAGAAACCACCACCCTAAAACCCACAGGAGAAAAAGAAAAACTTTTTAAAAAATTCGTGTTCCATCCATCACCCTATAACAACTACCAAAGAATCTTCTCAAAACACAACATAACTCTTGCACCCCAAAATAGGTTTAATATCAGAAATTTGTTAAAAGGCCCTCCCAAAAATTCAATCACTACCAAAGAAAAACCAGGAATCTATGAGATCAAATGTGAAACTTGCCCTAAAGTTTCTATAGGAAAAATAAAAATAAATATTAACATCAGAACTAAAGAACATCTAAGAAACATTAAAAATGGTGAAACAGAAAATAAAGCAGTGTCTTTTAATTTTTTGAATACTAGACATGACATCAACTTGGAAACATCTCTAAAAAAAATATGTTAATCACCCCATAGGCCTTTCCGTATGAGAAAAGATCTTCATCAACAAAAATCCTCATAGAATCATGAATTTTGAAACTCCACCACCGGACAACTTTGACCAGTACATCATGCCATCTATTGACAAAACGGAGAGAGAGGACACCACTACAACTTGCACTAGTCGAGTATCAGCTGATGATAGGAGCAAGAGCTCTTGGAACATGTCCTGTGAATAAATAATGTGAGTGAAGCAATGTGTCAATATCTTCTAGATTAACTTTTGTAATAATTTGTGCTTCACGAACCCTTCGCTTCTTCCAAGTTTATACTTTGAGCATCGTTTATTCAGAAATACGAGAGATGATTTCTGTGATGGCAATGAGTACACAAACAAATCCAGAGGTCCAGAGGTAGTCGTGGTCGGGCGGGGCAATTTTCCCCGTCCGGGTGTCTTTTGCCGCAGTACCTAGCCGCTTTGCGGCTTTACCTGCGAAGTGAGTCAAGTTTGATATCTTTTTGATCTGCCGGCGGTAGGTTTTGAGTGTTTCCAATTTGGTTTCAACTGGTTGCCCGTGAGTTGTCCTCTGAAGGCGGGTTTGTTGTTACTTTCTCCCGTTGGGGGAGGATCTGTTTTAGAACTTTTACCCCGTTTTGAGTACGGGTGTCCTGACGCTCGAGCCATCAGGCGTTGAGTGGATTGAGTATTTTTGGGGTTTTCCTTGGGTTACCCAAGGGGCCCCAAGACGTCTCTGGGAAGTTTGTATGATGGCAAGCGTCTTTGCTCCCTCTGGTCATACCTGCCCAGTGAGTTCACCAAAGGGTTGCCATGGGTTTGAATTTTGTCGTACATTGAACGAGCCCTCTCTCGAATTCCTGATTTTGTATCAGTTATACAACTTCTTGTGGGCTTTTGTTCCGAATCACAATAGTTTGTGTTAGTTTATATTGACTTATATAACAAATATAACTCCAAATTGGTATCATTTGCATTAACCACTTCTTCTATATTAAAACAGAACATTACGTGCTTTTATGTTTTGAAAACATTTGTAATAACTAAAATACTTTGATACATGCATTGTAATTATAGCTTGCGCGACATCTAGTAACGACTACGTGTACTTAGTGTTTTATAACACTTCCACCCTGTGTCGCTGTGATTGCAGTAACTCTGTAAACAGAAACTTTGAACTGCAGGTTTGTATCTCGTTTTTATTTTTGGCGTTAAATTAACACTTTATGTATCACGAAGATACAGCAAATGAACTTTACTCATTTATCTGCATTATATTAATCGTTAAGCATATCATTGCCTTACTTAATGTTACTTATTTATGTAGTTTGGGGCTTAATATATATTAGCGTAGCAATGATATGGGAGGATGAGCGAATAGAAGAGAGAAAATATTACTCAAATTAACCTGGGATCCATGGAGGTCAAAATTACCCAGCATACGTTGTCTCTGATAAAGGGTAACCATCGCCTAGAAGGTAGCATGTCTGCATCAAGTTCAAGAGGTCCCGAGTTCGAATGTGGGTCAGGGTGACTTATCTGGATATGGTTCTTTCAGAAGTTCTCCCTTGTCCTTCAAGACAAATGTCGAGTAACACTAAAATCTATGAATCCTGGACTCATCTGAGCATTACTTATTCAGAAATACGACTGACAATCCCAGTGATGGCAACGAGCATACAAAGAATTTCAAGTAGCTGGCGGCTGACTGAGGGTCAGCACGATGTGTGTCATTCGTGTACCTGTCCTACACGGACTTAACCACTTAATGGCAGGAAATGTGGGGTTTTGCAGGTTGGTGGTTTAAGATAATGTAGATGAAAAGAAGGGAGGTAGCCGTAGCTCCTCATGGTAGCCAACTCGGGTGCAACGCTATGTTAGCACCGCTGGTGTGATAATTTTCAGGAAGAGTTTAATTTAGAATGTCTATTAAATTCAAACAGTAGTAATTTTAGGTTGAAATAAGTACTCTATTGTTACCGGGTGTGCCCGCATGCCATGCGGGGAAGCCGGTATAGCTTGTAGCGTCTTTCGGTTGTTCTGTAGTTCCCTAGAGACCTAACCAGGGCGCTCTGATGTTGAGGCAAACTCGCGTAGAATTTTGTGGCCCGGCGCCTAATGACATCTTCCACATAGTGGAGAGATGAGGCTTCATGAAGGTATCTCACGTGAAACCTCCAGCAAACAGAATAGATGGCCCTAAGACATCTATTTTGTACACGCTGAATTTGACGCAGATTGGATCCTGCGGCCATGCTCCAGATCTCACAAGCATAAAGCATGATTGGAAGAATTTAAGCCTGAAAAATGCGCAACTTAAGGGGTGTCGGCATTCCTGAGCGCATCATGGGGTATAACGAAGCCGAAGCTCCGCATGCCCGATGAGTCACCTCCTGGATGTGACCCCGAAATTTTAGGCCCTTGTCAAGCTTTACACCTAAGTATTTTAGAGAATTTGTCCACTCTATCCTTCTGCCAGAATAATTAAAGGTGGGGAGGTTGGCGGGAAAGTGACGCTTAGTGAAGAGTATGGCTTGGCTTTTCTCTGGGTTGATAGACAATCGCCAAAGCCTACACCAATCATGAATGAGGCTTAGGTGTCGCTGTATTGGGTTGAAGGCTCTGCGTGCGTTTCTGTTTGTGTTGTATAATAACACGTCGTCCGCATATTGGGCAATGTTGACGTGTTGCTCCGTGGGGAGATCCGCCACGTACACGCTAAAGAGTGTAGGGGATAGGACAGAGCCTTCTGGGACGCCTCCTCTGATGGGTCGGCTGGTAGAAAGCTTTCCCGCTACAAAGAATTTCCTAATTTTGTTTCACTTATACAACTTCTTGTGGACTTTTGTTCCGAATCACAATAGCTTCTCTTAGTTTATAGTAACTTATATAACAAGTATAACTCCAAATTGGTATCATTTGCATTAACCACTTCTTCTATATTAAAACAGAACATTACGTGTTTCTATGTTTTGGAACACATTTGTAATTACTAAAATACTTTGATACATGCATTGTAATTATAGCTTTTGCGACATCTAGTAACATCTATGTGTACTTAGAAATTTATAACACTTACACCGTGTGCCGCTGTGATCGCAGTAACTCTGTAAACAGAGAATTTGAACTGGAAGTTTGTATCTCGTTTTCCTTTCTGTCGTTCAATTAACACTTTATGTATCACGGACATACAGCGAACGAACTTTACTCATTTATATGCATTATATTAATCGTTGAATATATCATTGCCTTACTTAATGTTACTTATTTATTTAGTTTGGGGCTTAATATATTTTAGCGTAGCAATAATATGGGAGGATGGGCGAACAGAAGCGAGAAAATATTAATCAAATGAACCTGGGATCCATTGAGATAAAATTACCCAGCATACGTTGTCTCTGATTAAGGGTAACCGTCGCCTACAAGGTAGCATGTCTGCATCACCTTCAAGAGGTCCTGAGTTCGAATGTCGGTCAGGGTGACTTATCTGGATATGGTACTTTCAGAAGTTTTCCCTTGTCCTTCAAGACAAGTGTCGAGTAACACTAAGCTCTATGAACCCTGGACCCATTTGTTACAAGGGCAACAAAATGGTAATACTGGAGAAGAAGACTATCGCAAAAAATGCACATCCTTTTAAACGAAAAAGAATTTGTTAAATTAGAAAACAATCCATTAAAGAAAGCATGCAAATATGTGGAATTAGCAATTAAAACAGTAAAATCATGATTAAAAGAGATAATTTGAACAATAAAATAGACAATCCAAAAACACCATACATATGTGGTTTACCCAAAAGGCATAACCGGAAATTACCCTCAGATTCATAATTAATAACATTGATGCACCCCACTTACATACTATCAAAATGGCTGCTTCATATCTTCAGATCCTTCACAAAATTTGAAAGTTTAAGTATGAAAAACTCGTTTGAATTGTTAAATCTCCTGAAGGACACAAAGATCAACTCTACAGATGCTTTAGTTTCCTTTGTCGTCATTTCTTTATATCCAAGTATACCTACCAATGAGCTTATTCCACTTCTCAAAAAATGGCAGAAATCAATACAAATAACATCCGAAGAAATAGAAGAACTTTCACAACTTACAGAAATTTGCATCAATCAAAATTTTTTCAGGTTTAATGGATAGATCTATAAACAAAAAGCAGGCCTAGCTATGGGCAACCCATTGTCTCCCTTCTTGGCAGATTTATTTAAGAGTGTTTTTGAAACACATATCACAAGAACATTTCCAAATTATTTCAATGTATGGTATGGCTATGTTGACGACATTTTTGCAATAGTACCTAAGAAAATCATACCAGATACTCTTAATCTTTTGAATATACAAAATCCAGCTATAAAATTTACATTGGAAACACAATAGGATGGTGTGCTACCCTTTTTGGACATCAAGATAAAAAAAATGAACAAAAACTCACCTTTGGTATTTACAGGAAACCGACACACACAGATAATTATTCCAAGAACAACAGTTTCAACCTAAAACAACATCAAAATGCCATTTCGAACAGTTTAATCTTTCGGATGATCAAATTTCCACGAAACAGAGAAGATTATCAAGAAGAATACCTACACATAAAAAAGTAGATATATGCAACGGTTTCAACCAAAATTTAGTAGACAAGATAGTTAACATACTCAACAAAGCTAAGAAAATAAAAGAAACCACCACCCTAGAACCCACAGGAGAAAAAGAAAAACTTTTTAAAAAATTCGCGTTCCATCCATCAGCCTATAACGAATTTCAAAGAATCTTCTCAAAACACAACATAACTCTTGCAACCCCAAAGTAGGTTTAATATCAGAAATTTGTTAAAAGGCCCTCCCAAAAGTTCAATCACTACCAAAGAAAAGCCAGGAATCTATGAGATCAAATGTGAAACTTGCCTTAAAGTTTCTATAGGAAAAATAAAATGAAATATTAACATCAGAACTAAAGAACATCTAAGAAACATTAAAAATGGGGAAACAGAAAAATGATCAGTGGCTTTTTATTTTTTGAATACTAGACATGACATCAACTTGGAAACATCTCTAATAAAATATGTTAATCACCCCATAGGCCTTTCCGTATGAGAAAAGATCTTCATCAACAAAAATTCTCATAGAGTCATGAATTTTGAAACTCCACCACCGGACAACTTTGACCAGAACATCATGCCATCTATTGATAAAACGGAGAAAGAGGAAACCACTACAACTTGCACTAGTCGAGTATCAGCTGATGATAGGAGCAAGAGCTCTTGAAACATGCCCTGTGAATAAATAGTGTGAGTGAAGCAATGTGTCAAAACCTTCTCGATTCACTTTTGTACTAATTTGTGCTTCACTATCCCTACGCTTCTTCCAAGTTTATACTTTGAGCATTATTTTTTCAGAAATACGAGAGATAATTTCTGTGATGGCAGTGAGTACACAAAAAATTTCCTGATTTTGTTTCAGTTATACAACTTCTTGTGGGCTTTTGTTCCAAATCATAATAGTTTCTGTTATTTTATATTGACTTATATAACAAATATAACTCCAAATTGGTATCATTTGCATAAACCAATTCTTCTATATAAAAACAGAACATTACGTGCTTTTATGTTTTGGAAAACATTTGTAGTAACTAAAATACTTTGATACATGCATTGTAATTATAGCTTGCGCGACATCTAGTAACGACTACGTGTACTTAGTGTTTTATAACACTTCCACCGCGTGTCGCTGTGATCGCAGTCGCTCTGTAAACAAAACATTTGTAATAACTATAATATTTTGATACATCTATTGTAATTATAGCTTGCGCGACATCTAGTAACGTCTATGTGTACTTAATGTTTTACAACACATCCACCGTGTGCCGCTGTCATCGCAGTAACCCTGTAAACAGAAAATTTGAACTGCAGGTTTGTATCTTGCTTTTTTGTCGTTTAATTAAAACTTTATATATCACGAACATACAGCAAATTAACTTTACTCATTTATCTGCATTATATTAATCGTTAAACATATCATTGCCTTACTTAATGTTACTTATTTATGTAGTTTGAGGCTTAATATATCTTAGCGTAGCGATGAGACGGGAGGATGGACGAATAGAAGAGAGAAAATATTCTCAAATGAACCTGGGATCCATTGAGGTCAAAATTACCCAGCATACGTTGTCTCTAATTAAGGGTACTCATCGCCTACATGGTAGCATGTATGCATCAAGTTCAAGAGGTCCCGAGTTCGAATCTCGGTCAGGGTGACTTATCTGGATATGGTTCTTTCAGAAGTTTTCCCTTGTACTTCAAGACAAATGTCGAGTAACACTAAGCTCTATGAACCGTGGACTCATTTGAGAATTATTTGTACAAAAGTGAATCGAGAAGATATTGACATATTGCTTCACTCAGACTGTCTATTCACAGGACATGTTTCAAGAGTTCTTGCTCCAATCATCAGCTGATACTCGAAATGTATGAACCCGGCCATGTGGTCTAATTTAGAAAATAATATGCTGTCAATTCTTAATTTGAAAATGCGTAAGAAAACAGCCATTTTGAAACAAAAATTCTTGAGTATTGAAAAGAAGCAAGAACCAAATCCACATAAAAAGCAAGATTTATTACTCTCATGTCAAAAACCTAACAACGTAACGAATCTATCCACATGAAAGTTCACACCGAAAGAAAATGATTTTCTAAACAAAGGCCTAAAATCATGTGTAGATTACACAAAAAACATTCAAAACTATATCGCAGACATTGAAATAGCTATATATAATTTGCCCGATAATATAAAATCTACGATCAGAACACAGTGCATAGAAACTCTAGATAATATTCATAATGCAAATTCAAAAAATTATTCATATAAAAAATTAATCAAAAATTTAAATTAAAAACCGGTAATCTACACAAAAGAAGACAAGGGTAACAAAATAGTAATACTGGACGAAGAAGACTATCGCAAAAAATAAACAACCTTCTAAACGGAAAATAATTTCTTAAATTAGAAAACAATCTATTAAAGAAAGCATGCAAATCTGTGGAATTAGCAATTAAAACAGTAAAATCATGACTAAAAGAGATAAATTGAACAATAAAATAAACAATCCAAAAACACCTTACATATGTGGTTTACCCAAAATACATAAACCTGAAATAACCCTCACATCAATAATTAATAACATTGATGCACCCACATACCAACTATCAAAATGGCTGCTTCATATCTTCAGATCCTTCACAAAATTTGAAAATTTAAGTATCAAAAACTCGTTTGAATTCTTAAATATCCTGAAGGACACAAAGATCAACTCTACAGATGATATAGTTTCCATTGACGTCATTTCTTTATATCCAAGTATACCTACCAATGAGCTTATTCCACTTCTCAAAAAATGGCTGAAATCAATAAAAATAACATCTGAAGAAATACAAGAACTTTCAAAACCTACAGAAATTTGTATCAGTCAAAATTTTTTCAGCTTTAATGGACAGATCTATCAACAAAAAACAGGCCTAGCTATGGGTAACCCGTTGTCTCCCTTCTTGGCAGATTTATTTATGAGTGCTTTTGAAACACATATCACAAGAACTTTTCCAAATTATTTCAAAGTGTGGTACCGCTATGTTGACGATATTTTTGCAATAGTACCTGAAAACTCATATAAGATAGTCTTAAACTTTTGAATATACAAAATCCAGCTATAAAATTTACATTGGAAACAGAAGAGGATGGTGTGCTCCCCTTTTTGGACATCAACATCAAAAAATGAACATCAAACTCACCTTTGGTATTTACAGTAAACCGACACACACATATAATTACATCAAGAACAACAGTTTCAACCCAAAACAACATGAACATGCCATTTTCAGCAGCTTAATTTTCGGATGATCAAATTTCCACTAAGCAGAGAAGTTTATCAAGAAAAACACCTAAAAAAGCAGATATATCCAACGACTTCAACCCATATTTAGTAGACAAAACAGTTAACATACTCAACAAAGCTAAGAAAATAAAAGAAATCACCACCCTAGAACCTACAGGAGAAAAAGAAAAACTTTTTAAAAAGTTCGCCTTCCATCCATCAGCCTATAACAAATTCCAAAAAATCTTCTCTAAACACAACATAAATCTTGCACCTCATAATAGGTTTAATATCAGAAATTTGTTAAAAGTCCCTCCCAAAAATTCAATCACTGTCAAAGAAAAACCAGCAATCTATGAGAACAAATGTGAAACTTGCCCTAAAGTTTCTATAGGAAAAATGAAAGTAAATATTAACATCAGAACTAAAGAACATATAAGAAACATTAAAAATGGTGTAACAGAAAATCAGCAGTGGCTTTTCATTTTTTGAATTCTAGACAAGACATCAACTTGGAAACATCTCTTGTAAAACATGTTAATCACCCCATAGACCTTTCCGTATGGGAAAAAATCTTCATCAACAAAAATCGTCATAGAGTCATGAATTTTGAAACTCCACCACCAGACAAATTTGACAAGTCCATCATGCCATCTATTGACAAAACGTAGAAAGAGGAAACCACCGCAACTTGCACTAGTCGAGTATCAGCTGATGATAGGAGCAAGAGCTCTTGAAACATGTCCTGTGAATAAAAGGTGTGAGTGAAGCAATGTGTCAATATCTTCTCGATTAGCTATTGTATTAGTTTTGCTTCACTATCCCTACCCTTCTTCCAAGTTTATACTTTGAGCATTATTTATTCAGAAAAACGAGAGATAATTTCTGTGATGGCAATGAGTACACAAAGACTTTCCTGATTTTATTTTCAGTTATACAACTTCCTGTGGGCTTTTGTCCCGAATCACAATAGTTTCTGTTAGTTTGCTTTGACTTATATGACAAATATTACTCCAAATTGGTATCATTTGCATTAACCACTTCATCTATATCAAAACAGAACATTACGTGCTTTTATGTTTTGGAAAACATTTGTAATCACTAAAATACTTTAATACATGCAGTGTAATTATAGCTTGCGCGACATCTAGAGTCGAATACGTGTACTTAGTGTTTTATAACACTTCCGCCGTGTGTCGCTGTGATCGCAGTCGCTCTGTATACAAAACATTTGCAATAACTACAATATTTTGATACATCCATTGTAATTATAGCTTGCGCGACATCTAGTAACGTCTATGTGTACTTACAGTTTTACAACACTTCCACTGTGTGCCGCTGTCATCGCAGTAACTCTGTAAACAGAAAATTTGAACCGCAGGTTTGTACCTCGTTTTTCTTTTTGGCGTTAAATTAACACGTTATGTATTACGAACATACAGCAAATGAACTTTACTCATTTATCTGCATTATATTAATCGTTAAACATATCATTGCCTTAGTTAGTGTTACTTATTTATGTAGTTTTAGGCTTAATATATCTTAGCGTAGCGATGATATGGGAGGATGGGCGAAAAGAAGAGAGAAAATATTACTCAAATGAACCTGGGATCCATTGAGGTCAAAATTACCCAGCATACGTTGTCTCTGATTAAGGATAAACGTCGCCTGGATGGTAGCATGTCTGCATCACGTTTAAGAGTTCCGGAGTTCGAATGTTGGTCAGGGTGACTTATCTGGATATGGTTCTTTCAGAAGTTTTCCCTTCTCCTTCAAGATAAATGTCGAGTAACGCTAAGCTCTATGAACCCTGGACTCATTTGAGCATCATTTCGCCCAATTCATTCACCGTCCTATATGACTTAACGTTGGAGGACGTAAATTACAAAAAAGGGAATCCTTCAAAAGAAAGAGTACCCGGGTAACTCACTTTAACCGAAATTCAAATCATGCTATCCCACACCGCAGAGGCAAGCAAAGTGATTCTATTAAATACTTTGTTGAAGGTATAATAGGGATGCAGTAGGGTAAAGCTATAGTCAATCTTCTAAAAACGAGCCGCTATGAAATGACTTTGAAATTCCGTTCCCTCTGAATGACATCGAGATGGATGCAAACCGTGATTTGACAGTTGAATATAATATAACACATTTGGCACTTCAAACCAATAATAAAGGATACCTCATATAGCTTAATCTCACAATAATATTTATTTGACATAATGTATATATTTTGATGAGATATATAGCTTTTGTGTAGTAAGCTTTTGTCTATATCTTAAGGTTTACAAGCAGTTCATACTTTATTGAGAATGAAGGGGAATTCATAGCCTATTAGTTGAAAATTTAGGGTACACACTTTGTTTAGCACGTAATAGCTTATGTATATAACAGTGTAACCAAAACCGTTAAAACCATTTTATAAAAATCAAGAACAGTGAAACTATTTCCATTTGAATGGTAGTTTAGGTTATTGATATGTTCTTGGAACGCTATGTACCATTTCATGACTGGAAGATCCTAATGCCTTGTGTGTTATACTGTTGTGTCTCCCATACACATACCCTCACCCACCCACATCCATACAATTCCACACCATTACGACGTCTTCTAAATATTTTTATATTGGTCTTCAGAGCATAAGGAAAGGAGATAAGAGAGGCACTTTAATGGTAAGTCAAACAAATAAATATATTACAGATAAATCTAGAATACAGAGATCTTTATTTTACGTCAGTACTTTGTCTTCAGACAGAGCATCAGCTCAAAACATGTTTAATAATTGAACCTATTATAGAGATTGAATTTTTCTTAATCACATTGCTCTGTCTATATATAAGTTTTCAGCCAGGATAAGGCTTTTCTTTTATCGTTATATGAAGGTCGAGATGTTTATCGTCATTATGTATGGAGTATACCAGGAAACCCTAAGGTCCTCTATATTCACAACCATATAGATGGATTTCGAACAATTTGATGCAAGATTTAAATAACCCAGCTTAATTCATTGCTGCAGCAAAATGTTTGACAAATATAACACTGAATGACATGACGAAACACAACCTGAAAGTTTGTAAGGGCAATCGACTCGGTGGGTCTTCTCTCACAAAGAGAAGCCAACAAAACTACAAATGAATGCCTCGTTGCTGGGGCTCTATCATCACCTTTCTTTTGTAGTTTTATTGTATATTATCACGTAACTCAACATATTTTATCACTCATTCTCTTGCTAGCAAAGGAGCTTCTAGGGCGTGGGGGGTAAAGGAGACTGAGAAGGACACATAATTCACCGATTTCGTTAAAAACTTCCGGAAGTTGGAACAAATACAGATACACAGGGCGTCTCGAGATATTTTCAGGGAGACAATTTTGGTTTAGATTAAATTTATGAGCTTATATATCCGTTGATGTGTAGCAACTCATCAAGATGACTTGCTATAAGTGATTCGCTATAGAAATCCCGTTTGGTCAGTCAATCTCTCTTTCGGAGTTTGCGAGATTTTTCCAGATCACTAGACCTGACTATTACTTATGGATTACCATTTATATAAAGAACATTCAGAGTGAAGAGGGCTTTACAGAATACTCCAACAAAATGCAGTATAGCTAGAAAATGATTAATATTACAAAAAGAGTATTTCATATAAGGTTTAGTTTAAAGAGAGCTTCTAGGTTCGTGCAGTAACTAAGGATTTCTACATCTCTTCAATATATACATTTTATTTGGCATTCAAATATTTTAACATGACATTTTAATTAAAATATTTAGAGTCATTTTTGATAAAACCAAACCATAGGTAGCCAAAACTAAACCATCTAAGCAATAGTTTGCAATAAAGGGTGTTTCTTGAAAACCTTTGTGTCTGATCTTTGATATCGCTGTTTGGAATTTAATCTATTTTTCGTTTCTGAGTTATGCTGTTTTTAGACAAAGAGATTGTGTTATACATTCTGACACTTCACATAGAAGTCAGAATTTTTGAGACTGGTGGGTTAGCAGGGAACCAGATATTTCTTAAGAATCGAATTCACACCATATAATTTATTTGTACTCGTATTTACTTAGATATTGGACGAGGTATACAGTATGAATCACACAAATTTTATTGCGCATGAATAATAGTAGTAGTAATCCTTTTCTTATTTATATGGACCACATTTATAGGTTATATCTTACAAATAGGTTATATCTTATCACAGTCACAGCAGGTGGAACACTGACCTCCACTTCCCTCATTGTGCGTGTGGACTGTTCGCTGCAATTGCACATTTGTGTTAAGAATGGCGGAATGCCGCGACATTTTACACAAGCTGTAACAATGTAACATGGATTATAACACCAACATCTCTCTAATCCTCTGCACTGCTGACTGAGTAGCTCTACTACTATTACTACTACTACTACTACTACTACTACTACTACTACTACTACTACTACTACTACTACTACTACTACTACTACTACTACTAATAATAATAATAATAATAATAATAATAATAATAATAATAATAATAATAATAATAATAATAATAATAATAATAATAATAATAATAATAATAATAATAATAATAATAATAATAATAATAATAATAATAATAATAATAATAATAATAATAATAATAATAATAATAATAATAATAATAATAATAATAATAATAATAATAATAATAATAATAATAATAATAATAATAATAATAATAATAATAATAATAATAATAATAATAATAATAATAATAATAATAATAATAATAATAATAATAATAATAATAATAATAATAATAATAATAATAATAATAATAATAATAATAATAATAATAATAATAATAATAATAATAATAATAATAATAATAATAATAATAATAATAATAATAATAATAATAATAATAATAATAATAATAATAATAATAATAATAATAATAATAATAATAATAATAATAATAATAATAATAATAATAATAATAATAATAATAATAATAATAATAATAATAATAATAATAATAATAATAATAATAATAATAATAATAATAATAATAATAATAATAATAATAATAATAATAATAATAATAATAATAATAATAATAATAATAATAATAATAATAATAATAATAATAATAATAATAATAATAATAATAATAATAATAATAATAATAATAATAATAATAATAATAATAATAATAATAATAATAATAATAATAATAATAATAATAATAATAATAATAATAATAATAATAATAATAATAATAATAATAATAGTAATAATAATAATAGTAATAATAATAATAGTAATAATAGTAATAATAATAATAGTAATAATAATAATAGTAATAATAATAATAGTAATAATAATAATAGTAATAATAATAATAGTAATAATAATAATAGTAATAATAATAATAGTAATAATAATAATAATAATAATAATAATAATAATAATAATAATAATAATAATAATAATAATAATAATAATAATAATAATAATAATAATAATAATAATAATAATAATAATAATAATAATAATAATAATAATAATAATAATAATAATAATAATAATAATAATAATAATAATAATAATAATAATAATAATAATAATAATAATAATAATAATAATAATAATAATAATAATAATAATAATAATAATAATAATAATAATAATAATAATAATAATAATAATAATAATAATAATAATAATAATAATAATAATAATAATAATAATAATAATAATAATAATAATAATAATAATAATAATAATAATAATAATAATAATAATAATAATAATAATAATAATAACATAAATAAATCTCAAGGGTTGTAAATCACGTCGGTCCAGTTACAAAACACATGCGTTTTACCGCTTCGCTAACATCCTACGGCGAAGCCACAAAGCGTTTCCCAATCTATCGCATAACTTTGAAATGAACCCGAGTTGATATTAGATACTACTGTTACTACTACCACCACCGCCCCCGCCACCACTGCCGCCGGCGCTACATCTGCTACTGCTACTTCTATTACTACTAATGCTATTACTATTACTACTGCTACTACTACTACTACTACTACTACTACTACTACTACTACTACTACTACTACTACTACTACTACTACTACTAAGCCCCAGGGGATCACATCTTGTGAGTTCGGGTTTGGCGCACCGGGGTTCCCGAGCTAGTCCAGATCTTCCTTCTTCTATTCTTGGGGCGTGGACTCTGTCCTATAGTTCCTAACCGGCTATGTCTACGACCCTTTATACTTAACTATGGAAGGTTTTCTTAATGAATCGAACTTACGGGACAGGGGTGTCGGATCCCCAGAACCGGTCGGGTTTGGAGGTGGGCGAGCAGGCCCCACTCGACCGTCATCCAGCGACTGCTCAACGTCTCCGGTGGAGCCCCAGGCCGGGACGTTAGACACTGCTACTGGGAAATTGATTAGTTCATCGGTTGGTGTCTGCATGGATTTCGAGGAAAGTTCAGGTGCGGCTAGTTCCTCTCGACCTTCCATATTGTCCCGTCCACCCCTATCACCTTCTAGTTGGGATGTCACTGTCATGGAGCCTGATATTCGGGACGGTAAACGCAAACGGGCTTCATCTCCTAGCCATGAAATGCCGGAAGAGGGAGACTGTACTTCCTTTATGCGGCGCATGGAGACTGAACATCGTGTGTTAAAGGAACTTTTTCGGAAAATTGTCTCCGAGGTGGATACCCTTGCCCAGACAGTTGCGGAGATTCCCAACACAAAAAAGGAGATAAAAAAGGCTGTTGGTCGTTTAATGGACTACTCCCAACGTTTGCCGCTCGCAAGGGATTTTGTTGCTGAGTTATTAACCAGTCATGCGGCGGTCTCTCGGAAGGGTTCCTCCGTTCCGTCTCCAACGGTTGCCGAGGTAGGCACGCAAACTTCTAGCCCTCAGGAACTTGCTGCTGATCGTCTCAAGGCGCAGATTGAGCCGGGCTTTCGGAGGGATCTCTCTGATGCGCAGTTTCTGGAACTCATTGCCTTTAATTGGCCTGAGGAAATCTATCAACATTGCCCTTGCAGCAACATAGCGCTGCTAAGGCAGCCTTGGACCGCATTCTTATCATGCCTCTTGATGAAGACCATCGCGACCCTCTACTTCGGCATGTTCTGCTTCAGAATCCTTGTTTGTCGCCTATGCTGGATGAACGTCAGTTAGCGCCAGGTCAATCTGTGTGTAGTGTCGCCCACCATGGTTGCTTGAACGACGAGGAGAGCGTCATTTCCAGTACAGAACTTTTCACACATTTGATTGTGACGGACGCAGCGAGTGATACTAAGCTAGATCGGACTGCTCTTCGGCGCTCTCTCGAACGCGTGCTGGACACTGCTCTGAGAAAAGGGAGGGTCCCTACCGTCTGTAATGTCACCCGCAATGCTGATGTCTGCACTATTAGGAAGGTGTTTGAATATGTGTGCCGCAGACGTTCTGTGTCTATACCTATCCAATTGCAGTCTCTTTTGAACACCCGTAGCGGCTCTGTTTCGGCATCTGGCACGACGGATTTTGTTCCCCATACGCGGACTCCTAATACAGAGACTATTATTCTCGAGCCACTACCCGGAACGTCGTATGCCGACATGCTTCGGAATACGAAAACAGATGTTCAAACGGATGGAATCATCGTGGAGCGCATTACCAAAGCCGGTGGTGGTTCTGTGCATCTTAAAGTCAAAGGTCGCGAGATGAACAAGCGGCAGGCCTTCCGGGAACAACTTACCCTGAAGATGACGGAGTTGGCGAAGGTCAGTCTACGGCCAGTGTCCCAAACTGTGATGCTGCTTGATATCGGTGAACTTGTGGACGAAACCGGAGTGAAGGAGGTGATTGCCACTACTCTTGGAACACCTTCGGCTGATATCAAGGTTAATTTCGCACCGAAGCCTAACAGTAATGGGGTTAAATACGGTTTCGTCACTCTTGATAAAATCTTGCCACAGCGGCTGCTTGCGCAACACAGGATAGGGCACGGCTGGGAAAGATGGCGAGTTCGTGAAGCAACCCGTTTGCCCAGATGCTATAATTGTCACCGGTTGGGTCATGTAGCTAGGGAGTGCAAACTCTCGCCTGCGGCGGAACTCTGTCATAACTGTGGCCGGAATGATCACCATCGAAAGGATTGTACCTACACGCCGTCCTGCTACATTTGTAACATTGAGGGACACAAAGCGGAGTCGATGCGATGTCCCAAGTATCGGGATCTCATTCATCAGCGTAGGGAGAAAACGGGTCGTCAGCATCCTGTTACATGAAACTTTTACAACTTAATGTTGATCGGAGCAGGCGGGCCATGGATCTCCTACGGCAAAAATGTTCATCTGAGCGCTTAGGCTTTGCCGTCATTGCGGAACCAAATAAGGTTATGACGACTTACAGCTCGCGCTGGCTTACGGATCGTCGACTTGATGCCGCCATTTACCTCTCTAGTGATTCTGTTAAAGTGCGCGCCACTGGTGGTGGGGATGGTTTTGTGTGGATGGACACTTGCGATCTGGTTGTTTATTCGTGTTATCTTTCTCCGGCGTCTACTATTGTTGACTTTGACCACTTTCTCTCTTTGCTGACCACTAGCATCCAGCAACACCCTGGGCGTCTATTGATAGGTGGTGATTTTAACGCTAAGGCGCATTGTTGGGGTTCCCCAATTGAAGACAGGAAGGGCAGTGCTTTGGCCGAATGGGCTGGTGAACGTGACCTGCTTATTTTAAATGATGGCACACTACCTACGTTTGAACGCCATGGAGGTTCATCATACATAGATCTGACCTTGGGAGAACCGTCCGCAATTGGCACGTAAGCGACGAAGAACATTTGAGTTATCATCGCAGCATCCATTTCGAGGTTTTTGTGCCCGGTCCTTTTCTACGGCCTGCCAGTGGGCCTCAAGGCTGTTCCTACCAACCGGAGAAGCAGGATCACTTATTGGAGCATTTGGAGCACCAAATTCGATCCAGCTTTATTCATCAGGCATATGGAATCGACCAGGCTATCTACAACGCCTGTGCCTGTGTTTTACCTCGGAAACGCTCCCGCGGGGGTCGTAAAGGCGCCTACTGGTGGAATGCTGATATAGCTGACTTGCGGCGGCAGTGCAATAAGGCTAAGCGTCATCTTACCAGAATCAATAGACTTAATGTCGCCGCTTCTGACAAACAAGATGCATTACGCGCCTACCGGGACCTCGTAAAGCCCTTAAAGTTGCCATTTCGACGGCTAAACGTGCTGCCTGGAGCTCCCTTTGTCCCGAGGTTGACTCTGATGTGTGGGGTCTGGGCTACCAAATTGTTACTGGGAAACTTGGCTTCCGCTCACCTATGGCTCTTAGTGATGAAGAACAGCTTCACATCGCCAGAACTTTGTTTCCTGCACTTGCTCGGCGTATCTGGCCGGAGCTTCTCGTAGACACTGCGACTATTCACATCTGTACAGTTGCTGAGATCCGCGCCGCAGGACACCGCCTCAAGTCTGGCAAAGCCGGTGGCCCCGATGGCGTTCCTCCGGAGGTTGTGCGACTTCTTGCTGTTGAGAAACCGGAGCTTCTCCTGGACATTTTTAATTTAATTTTGTCCTCCGGTGAATTTCCTAGTGCCTGGAAACTTGGCAAACTTATTCTTCTTGCAAAACCCTGTCCGCCTGGAGGGAGTACGTCTCACCGTCCCATTTGTCTGCTTAATGTGTTGGGCAAACTTATGGAGCATATTCTCAACAGACGTTTAATCTCGGAAATTGAGGACGGGGAGGGCCTATCTCCTCGTCAGTTTGGTTTTCGTCAAGGCTTGTCGACCATGGATGCTATTGAGGCTGTACAATCTTTCGTGATGGAGGCCCAGACGCTTTCTCCTTACTATGTCGTCTTAGTAACGCTGGACGTTAAAATGCCTTTAACTAGGCAAAGTGGACTGGTATCGTTGCGGACCTCAGACGACGTCGCATTTCACCTTATTTGCTTCGAATTCTCGGCAGTTATTTCCACAATCGCAGGCTTTTAGTTGGCGGCGCTGAAACATTGGATATGACTTGTGGGGTGCCTCAGGGTTCGATTCTGGGACCCACTTTGTGGAACATGTACTACGATGATGTCCTCCGAGTGCCTTTGCCTTCGGGATCAACATCTATCGCCTACGCCGATGATCTTGCTGTCCTTGTATCTGGAGGATCTCAAGCGGAAGTGGAAGAGAGGATAGATTGGACTGTTCATCGCCTTGAAATGCGGATGCTGCAAAAGGGGCTACTTGTGATTCTGCAGGGGCGACGCTCCCTACGGGATATTACAGTTCACCTTAGTGGTATGGACATCCGGTCTCAGAGACACATACGTTATCTCGGCCTTCAATTTGGCCACAATATGTATCCTGGTGCCCATCTGCAGTATGTGACCCGCAAGGCCGAAAAGGTCATTGCCGCCTTATGACGTTTGATGCCCAATGTCGGTGGTCCTAAACCCAGCTTAAGGACCCTCCTTGGTAGTGTGGTCCATTCCATCCTTTTCTATGGTACCCCGGCTTGGAAATCATGCCTGGATAAGGCCATCTACCGCACCTGGCTGGAACGCGTACAGCGGAAAGTTGCACTGCGTGTCTGTAGTGCCTATCGGACTACCTCAACGAAGGCTTTGCAAGTTGTCGCCGGCATCATCCCCATCCATCTCTTGGTGCAGGAGCGCACCTATGCTCATGGGACTGGTTCGCCAGAGCAACGGCTTTTGGTTCGGGCCCATACCCTCCGACGATGGCAGGAGGAATGGAATCAAGAAACCCGAAAGGCACAATGGACCTAGCTGCTGATTCCGGAGATCACTCCCTGGCTCTCTCGACAGCATGGAGGTGTTGGGTATTATGTCACCCAATTCCTGACAGGTCATGCCTTTTCCGATCCTACCTGCACCGTATGGGGCTCGTTGCCTCCGACCTCTGCCCTTATTGCGCCCAAACGGACACTCCGCAACATACGCTTCTGGAATGCTCTCAATGGCTCGATCACCGTAACCGGTGCTATGCTACCATCGGTCAGGTTGTTACTTTGGCAACTATTCTCCCAATTATGCTGGAGTCCTGGGAAAACTGGAACGCTATTGCTAAAATGGTTACATCTATCCTCAAGGCGAAAGAGCAGGACGACCGCCGAGAATAAGTCGGCCAAAGCCGCTGCGTGTACCTAAACCTTCCATTGGTACGCAAGTACGTTTGACCATCTTTATTACCTTTCTTCCAGAAGTAATACCGATTGGTGGTCCCAGAAAGAAGTCTCTTGTGGCTAGCAGGGGTTTTTTAGTTGGTAAGAATCAACTCGCCAAGCCTGGCGTCTTTTTAAGATTTTTCCCCTGCCTCAAAAAAGTACTACTACTACTACTACTACTACTACTACTACTACTACTACTACTACTACTACTACTACTACTACTACTACTACTACTACTACTACTACTACTACTACTACTACTACTACTACTACTACTACTACTACTACTACTACTACTACTACTACTACTACTACTACTACTACTACTACTACTACTACTACTACTACTACTACTACTACTACTACTACTACTACTACTACTACTACTACTACTACTACTACTACTACTACTACTACTACTACTACTACTACTACTACTACTACTACTACTACTACTACTACTACTACTACTACTACTACTACTACTACTACTACTACTACTACTACTACTACTACTACTACTACTACTACTACTACTACTACTACTACTACTACTACTACTACTACTACTACTACTACTACTACTACTACTACTACTACTACTACTACTACTACTACTACTACTACTACTACTACTACTACTACTACTACTACTACTACTACTACTACTACTACTACTACTACTACTACTACTACTACTACTACTACTACTACTACTACTACTACTACTACTACTACTACTACTACTACTACTACTACTACTACTACTACTACTACTACTACTACTACTACTACTACTACTACTACTACTACTACTACTACTACTACTACTACTACTACTACTACTACTACTACTACTACTACTACTACTA
>CM060950.1:314422650-314455150 GCA_030765055.1 Mantis religiosa
TTATACAGGAGAAAATGGGGTAAAGAAACTTGGATGTATGAGATAGTTATAACATTGGAATAAATATGAATGGGGGAAAGTTGAGCAGAAATAAACTACAAAAGTAAGGATTTTTGTACATAAATTGGAACAAGCTTGGAGAATAAAGATAAAATATAAATTGTACGCAACATAAAGGAAAAAGGTCATTAATGTATAGTAGATGTCTAAAAATAGAATGGGGGAGAGAAAATGCATCGAAATATGCAACAAACTTGAGGAGAGGTGTAATGAATTTAAGTGGCCCAAGAGGGAAGAAAAGGAATAGAACTAAATGTAGTTGTGTTATGGCTTTCATTATATTCTAGAAAGTAATAAGAGAAATGAAATAGCAAAACAGCCGGTCAATAAGGAAAAACTGTTTTCCAGTAGAGCTAAAAGTTATGAATATCTTATAATCTAGATATACGTTAAGAAAGTACTTAGGGAAAGAATTAAAACTGTGTGTGATAAAGATGAAGAAGATATAGAAAAAGGATAAAAAGGTGTACAAACAAATGGTGGGTAGAGTAAGACTTCTCTGTTTTAATTATAAGAGAATAAGTAAAAATAAGGAATTCCAAGAGTGAGTAATAAATGGTGTAAATGTTATGTAAAGCTTAAAAAAATATAAAGAAAACGCATACATAATTCTGATTTTGAGAAGTAAAACAGCCACGTTTCTGATGAGCTCGTCCTATCAATTCAACTTCGCAAGCCGTGTGTCTGACAATTTGACACAAAAAAGCTCCCAGCTGCTTGTGCTATACTCGAAGTAATCATTGTACTGGTCTAGATAGTGACACAAGCAGCACGGTACCTACCGTCAACCTCGCTCTACTTAACTTCACAATCTAACAGTGATCTGTACAACCTTTATGCAGAAAGATCTGATATGTTACATTAACACGAATTTACTTATCTACAAACTAATCTTACAAACGCTTATTCCTTTATCTACTTCATGTCAATCGAGATAGGCATTTGCAACCAAGTGGGATGTCTCAGGCGGTTTCGTTCGTCGCCCGCGTTCGGGAGGTCTGTGTTCGATTCACGAGGCCGACCTACCTGACCTATAGGTATTTTCCAGGTTGCTAGGCGAATGTTGGGTGGGTTAATTATATCCCCCGAATTTCTTGTCCCTCCATTTCATTTCCATCATCATTATCATTTCATATCATCTCTCTTTGAAGTATTAAAGGAACTAATCAATTACCAAACCCACCAATTATAATAGGTATAACGGAGCTTTAGGTTAATCTATTTTGGTTTGCATAATTCCTACCCATGGTAAAGATTATTTTAATTCTTTCGGTTTATTACAAAGGTGAAAGTCTCGGCGTTGCATGGGAGGATGATATGCTCTGAGTGAACCATTTCCTTCTCCAATAGGTCCGTCGCCCATCTCCGAACCGGCTGCTGGGGTCACTTTCAAACCGCAGTAGGGCGGAATATCCGTTGTCCTGGCCAACGCGAAAGGTTTCTAAGTAAAATGTGGGGACCCTGCCCTCTGCACTGTCGTGGCTCCTTGGGATGGCTGCCCTCTGTCACCTGTCGCCTCAGCCTTCCCCCGGGGCTGACCCACTTGTTGGCATAGGTACAATAGATCAAAACTTGTCGTAGTGCCGAATCTCTTCCGTAGTAGTCCTAATCCTGCACATTGGTAAAAACGATATTATCGCGAAACTCGTTATCTACGATCGCTCGGCTTGTTTACACAAAGGAACTGATAGGCGAGCAGTGTGGAAACAAACAGCCGGCACGTAAAGATAGTACGCAGATAAAGGTCTGCCGAAACAAACAGAGATAAATGGAAATTTCTGGTTACTTCTCGACTGATAGAGACTCTTCGGGTTCTGGTTTATTTTAGAATAGTCTAGAAATTATTAGTGACGTATTCAAAAGAGGCGACGACTCGCCAAGAGCGTGTTGTTGTACTAAAAAACAGCTGTGAAGTGTTGTAACGAGAGCTGATGTAAACAAGTGTTATCAGAACATTGTGTTGTCATCGACGTTTGAAGTTTGTGTTGTATATGTGATATAATGTTGTTACGTGAGAATTGAACAGTGTATTTCTACGGAAATAAAGAACATTTAGAAGTGCGTCAAATTTGACTTTTAATTCTACGAACCCACAAAGTCACAGTATCATTAAGTATTCTCTTGTAGGTAAAATAGGAATAGGAGAATACAATAAGCTTAAGTGACAGATAATCTTTTGAAAGTTGGTCTCTATTTGATGGCTTTTACCTACGTTCCACTCTCTACATAAGCAGAAAGGGAAAACAAATAACGACCTACATAGAAACCTACAATACATTTCTCATGTAACTACCTCAAGTATAACAATTTAGTCAAAATTGTTAGACACATATTTTCAAGATATAACATTTCTAAAAATGTTAGATTTTTGTGAAACTTTTAGTGTCGCATCCCAGGAAAATACTGAACTTAAATATCTGATTAGGTATATAACAACAGTTTTCATTTTGGAGTTGTACTGTTCACAGACAGACAGAAACACACGCGCACATAGACAAACATATGCACAGAACTTCTTCTAAAGAAGTCAGTTGAATTCAGGGAATCTCAAATCACGGTTTTACCAGCAAAATCGGTGCCCCTAATTCTTAGGAGCAATACAATAATTCCTCAGCCCTTTGTAAATGCGGATAGAGAAAGTAAAAACTTGATACGCTAAATTCACTTGGCCCTCCCGACACACACTTCTACAAATTATTTATCTATCATGCTACTCTACTTATAGGTTAAAGTTTTAGAAATTGCTTTAATACGCATATTGTTGTAGGTACTAGGGGATTAAGGGTATATGTTAGACTTAAGCGATAGTCAAATATCTTAAGAAGAGATTTTATGTAATGGAATTGAAATTCCACAGTATTTGCATGACCAGAAGAAGCAAAGTCAGTGGCTTAGCAGGTGTAAATAGTACTAAGTACTTGAAAATTCCAACCAAAACCTAACGGCAGGTAATTTACAGAATATGCGAGATTTATGTTTTAATCTTCATGTCAATAACCTAACGTTATGAATTTGCTTATATTATGAATCTTTGCTCCAATTCGCAAAAAAAATGTCAATACAAATTATTGACAAAAAATATTTTTCCATCTAAAAATATCTTATAAATATCCTAAGAGATAAGAAATTTATAATTATCCGAATTTCTTTAATGTATTTTGTTGTACTGCTTCCCACCTCGCTCTCTGTCACCCATTCACATTTTTGTATATATTATATATATTATATAATATATATATATATATATATATATATATATATATATATATATATATATATTACGTTTCCATGGTGTTTCTTATTATTCAACAAATTATTATTACAAACACTTATTTTCCATCTATTTAATATTTGTTCAAATAAACATTTTCAGAAACGGTATTCAATATTTCATTGCAGCTGCAATGAGAATAAAGTAATAGCGTAAGTATAAGCAATACTTAGACCTGTTAAGGGCGGTTCACTATTAAATATTAAAATTCCGGTGTATTTCAATAAGCGGGAAAGAAAGAGGGCCAAATAATGGCTTCCCATTTGAGAAGATAATAAATATTTAAAAACGCAAACATAACAAGAAAACCTCATAAATGGTTAACCAAAATGTATTTGAATAAATTCTGGGTATTGACAAGATCTGCATTTTTGTGTGTGTAAAACTTTTTCGATGTCTTATAGTTTAGCAGTTATTAAAAATAATTCAGAATGAATAGGATTTCTGAGCCTATTCCAAGAAAATTAATGACATTAATTTCATTTTTCATAGTAAATCTTAAACATATAGCATTTTAATCGAATAGTTAAGAGACATATTTCTAAAAAGCAACATTCACAAAAGAGTTCTTTTTGTATCCTTGGATATTATAAACTGAAATATCCCGTATGCTTTTTAACCATTCTTTACTTTTTGAGTAAAACTGTTCAGACACACACACACACACATACACAAACACACACGCGCGCGCGCGCGCGTGCGCTTCGTAGATTCATGGCACGTATAAGAAGCTCAATATTATAAGGAGCCTTTGAGCAAAATTGGGCGGTCTTTCACATCCAATAATTTAAGTTTCACATTGCAAATATTAGCGGTTAAAGAACCCCTATAAATAGAACACTCAACAAACAAGTGAGAAAAGTTATTAAGCATTCACTCACACATACCAGCAAAGAAAAAAAAACTATACACACATACACACACAAGTGAATCATTTTCCAAAAATCCTTTTGTTGGATTCAGAAAGCCAAAAACCTATACATTTCCAATGAAATATAGATTCAGATATTTGGATGCAGAACAATTTTTGTACCTGTACGTAAAGGATGAAGTAAAGGGTATATTTCCAATAAGTTCCTGTGCGGTCTAGAGGGTTAAAATGTGAAATCGTTTAATTAAAATATACTGTGCATTTAATTTTATCAACTAGTATCTTCTCCTAAATCTCTTAACAATAACCAGAGGTGGAACAAGGAAGGACCGATGGCAGCTTCCAACATCGGCGTAGCAATAGTTGACTATCTCCTGGAGATGATATCTGTTCATTACGGATAATCATAAAACACTTGCTAGGGCAGTGTTTGACATCTGAGCCATATGTGACCACACCCACGCTAGCGGAAGGATATTTGTAGTCATGCATTCGTGTGTCGTGGGTGGAGGGGGTGAAAAATCGTAAATATTCCAGCAAAGAGACTACATAAAAATTTATGCCCTTGCTTTGAGAGATTTACTGCTGGTGGTAGTCGTAAGGAGATATTGTAGCCCTGCGTTAACATTCGTTTCTATTTTACGCTCCTCTCTCTCCTAAATACACATGGGAAATGTGATAAAAATACGTGCGTGCAGTTTAGATAGGTCAATTTGCGACCGCGTAGCAGATGTCTTGAGATGGGGTAACGAAAGGTAAATGCAGGCATAGGATACGGAAGATGAATGAGAGTGAGAGGAAAAACGAAAGAAAGAATAATAAAAATGAGGTAAATCTTGCGCAATTTTTTCAACTACTGCATATCGCATATTCGTTGCTGCATGGAAGCAATTTCAAGTTGGCATACATTAAAGGCATGTCAAGGAAGGTTTTGGCAGCTTGGGATGGGGGCAACGATTTACAATATTGTATAAATATGCATAACGCAAACTATGAAACGCTCAAAAACAGAATATAGGCAATGGACGAGGTAGAGTGCTAGAATGCGAAAAAGGAGAACTAATAGAAAAGGACCAATTCTTGAATTCTATTCAGTGAATATATATCACACACAAGGAATCATAAATGCCATTTTTAATACGATGACATTATAGACCAGGTCTAAACATTGAAACTCATTGAGAAAATGAAAGTCAGCGTGGCCAACAACGCAATCTTCAAACGCAACTTTTAGCACTTTTTGCAAATCTTTCTCTTGGCATCACCTTTGGGGTTTCATGGAAGGGGGAACTGACATGTGACATCCCTGATGCACATCTCTCGCTGCTGCACGTGTTTGTCTATGTGAGTAGGCACGTTTTTGTAGTACACATGCAATCTCAAGTTCTGTTATACCAACTGATATTAAAACTTATACGTTTCATTTGTTAAAATTATATTAAAATTAGAGCGTAATATTAAAAAATTTGCGTTTCACGGAGTTTTTAGAGGGAATTGTTAAAGAATATCATGTTAACGTCAAATATAATTTTTATGAACAAAGCTCTCGAGAAGAGAATAGAAAAGCGATGTCAAGTGCAAAGGAAGTGCTGACGTTCCATACTTCAAAGAGGTTCTAATTCAGAAATATTTACTTAGAAAAATTTAAAGAGCGCAGAATAATTCAGCTTAAATCTAAATTATGCAGTCTGTATCGCTATAAACCTACTATTTATGAATGTTTTCAAGATCCATGCTTCTTCCTCGTGAAGTAGCGGAATTCAAAAACTTCAAATAAAGTTATTTCACATCAACAGCTTGCTTTGTGGCCGTTTCCAATTTTTAACATTTGTTAGACCCGTGAACATACAATTGGATTACAGTACGCATGGGATTCAGCACAGCGACCGGGCCTGATCTATTGTACCTATGCAAATAGCGGGACTTCCCTGGGGGGAGGAATGAGGCGAGAGGAGAGAGAGGATGGCCGTCCCAAATAGCTAGGAAAATGTAGAGGGCAGCGACCTTACGCTTTACTAGTTGGAAACTCCGCTGAAGGCTAGTTCAATCGGCAGCTCAGCCTACTGTGGTCCGGAATCGGCCCCATCAGACCGGCAATGGAGACCGGAGAAAGAAGTTTTACTCAGAGTATATTATCCTGCCATGCAGCGCCGAGACACCTGCCGACACTTCTACCCCGAAAGAAACCACCAGATGAGAGATGATGTGAAATGCTTAGAGGATGAGATGAAATGGAGGGACGGGAACTTCGGAGCATGTAATTAACCTATCCGGCATTTGCCTGGCGACCCGGGAAACATTCCTACAAAATAGCCATAGGTCAGGTAGTTAGGCCACGGGAATCGAACCCGAGCCTCACAGAGGAAACCGTTTGAGCCATCCCGCTCGGTAACGAAGTGGCTTCTTGGTAACCTGTCAAACTTCATCTCTTTATTTCGTGGTTTTCCATTGTTGGTTACATGCAGGTTTTTGGGGTAGACTCTATTCTAATATAATTACACCCAATCACTTCCCTATTATTCCTTTTTCTCGTTATTTTTTAGTGTTCTTCCTAATTTCCAGATACCAGGCGATAGCGATGATGCTTATTTAAAGGAAATAATATCAGGGACCTTTAGAGCTGCCTGCTTGTTTGAGTTGTTCGTCGTCCTCTCTGGGCCCTTCCATTAGGAATATTAGTGACTCTTAAGCGTCTCCGGGGCCTGTATGTCTAATGCCTGTAGGCCCCGTGGTTCCTCCACTTCCTCCACATAAGGACTTCAGAGGTTATTCCAATAAATTTCAAGATAAGCTTTTATTTTTTCATATAAACAAAACATGCAGTGTTATCATAAATATATTTTGAGCCATGTTTGAGATAATAAAAGATTCAGAGAAATATTCCGCGTAAAAGATAGCTAGGAGAGAAAGGACTTTCTGGAAATCTTCGTGTTGTATCCTTGGAAGATGCTGAGCTTAACTACAACGTTTGATTATTATTAACCTATTAACCTACTGTGCTTTTGAACACAGGTCTTTTTATAAAGCTGCTTTCTTTCTCTGATAAGACTGCTCCAGAAATAAATTTTGACATCGAAGTTTTAAAGAGAATAATTAGCTCCCTTAGTTACTATATGTGTGTCTGCAGTCGCGCTGTAAGCTAGGTAGAGGCAGCATTGGTTCCCGGCTACGGAATGATCCAGCTTTGATCCCACACATAGGTCTGGAGCCTCTAAGCCCGAATATTCCTTCGGGATTCCTAGTAAATGCTTGAGTTGTACAAAGCATCTTTAGGTGGAGAGGCGAAGGCCACTAAGCGCTCTGCAATCCCTGCACATGACTATTAGTATACGTAGCAAAAGCTAAACGGAAGACAACCTACGCAATGCGACCACCACACAGATCTATTGCGGATGACACCCTCCAGGAGGAAGGGATGAAGTAAGAGAAACCCAGGAGGCGACAGGTTTGCAAGAAGAGAAACCACAGAAACGCGCGAAAGTCCCGAATAAGTGCTGAGAGTACGTCATTGCAGCCTCAGGATCTACTGTGTAGCCATTAACATACTGGATCCAGTGTCGTCTCCCTACTTTAGGATGGCAAACATACAATGCCACCCAGCGCCGAAAATAGGATTTACAATTCGCAAGTATCCGTAACATCTGTCCGGACTGCTATGCATCATGATCCTGAAAGTACACTTGAAAGGCGGCAAGGAAAGTTAAGGTAAATGTGGAAACGGAAATTGTGGTGTGAAAATAAGCACCCCAGAAAAAAACCTAGTCAGAGTACCGGTCGAGGGAATGGAACTCGCAACCTCCTAATTAGGAGTCGCACATGTTACAGTATCACCACCTTGCTCGGTCCATTTCAATATAACACGTGAAACTTTTCTTTTAATGATTGTAAAACTCTATAATTTGAAAGCAAATAAAGGAGTAAGCAGACAATCAGCATATTCATCCACAATATTCCTTTATACGGTAATGCACACAAATGACAGAAAGCATAGTGACACATACTCAGCACCAGACTGTAGGCTACTTTATGTAGTCCATTACTAACAAGAATTTGTGTTATAAATTTCCATCAGAAGTATACTTCTACCGTGCTGAAGCGCAAATCATGGACATAATTACTAAACTATTAAACCCTTGACACTGCAATGCTTTCGTCTCTGTGCTGCAATTTAACATAGAAATAACTTCCTTGCTCTCGAACCGGTTATAGTTGCTCTTCTTGTAAACGCAAGACCCTATAAGGAAAATAAATTTATATCAGCTAAAGTACATACATTTCCGTGTTCTGGAAGAATCGCATAGCCTTCGTGAGCCATTCAAGCGTTTTACAGCTGAGCAGATTCAACATGCGACTTAAAGGTGCAATGAATTATTTAAATGCACTGACTATAAACTTAAGAAACACTAAAGAGTATCTGCATTACTTGGAGCTGTAACGGGAGATTTTGTTTGAAATCACTTTTGTTTTCTGATCTGAGTATTAGTGGGCCATGTAAGGACAGTATAAAAATGATGAACGGTTGCTAAGAAATGAAAATTAATAATCCTGCTGGATGTGAAAATATGAAAAGTTTTGGATAGAAGAAGAAAATCAATAATCTTCAGAGATAATTGTTATGTAATCTTGTTAGTGATGAGTAGACATGCAGGAGTAAGGAGTTTTATGTAATTAATGGAATCTTTTTATTAAATAAGTAAGAATTTAGCGACATGCTGAAGGTAACCTACAATGATTGACTAGGAAAGAAGGTTAAAGTAAAATGTAATACATATAATACAATTAAATTATTTGTTACAAAATTGGACTTCTCCAAAATTGCATTTATTACACTCTGAACCACACCTGAAAACGAGAGAGCTCATGACTCTTATTTAAGATCAGATGATGCAATTGGTGACCAGAGGAAACTGATAGCCACAAAAACTCACACGAGAAGAGAAAGAATTGTGCTTCCAACTTAGAAATTTTGCCTCATATGGCGCCCAGCGTGGGGCTCGAATTAGAGTGAAGTTAGCGACAACACATCATGGAAATTTGAATTTGATGGAAACAACGATACCAGAACTACAGGATGGAGATAACAAATATCAAGAAATAAGAGAGGAAATAAGTGAGTACAAACTAACAAAATAAATAAGAAGAGTTATAAAGTGTATTGTAAAAGAGTTTATGTTATTGAGAAATAGAAAAATATTTACCAAAATGGAAGTTAGAAAAGATATAGGAAATAATAATAAAACTGTGAGTGAACAAGTAGAAAAATATGTTATAGAAGAATTAGAAAGAGTAAAGAAAATAAATTAACATTGGAAAAGTTCATGCAGATTATGGTAGAATTCAAACAGGAGATGAATAAGGATATGGGTAATTTAAAACAAGATATGGATAATTTACAACAGAAAATAGACAATGTTGAGGTTAGTTTAAGGCAGGAGATGAATCAAGATTTATGTAATTTTGAAGGGAGGATAACACAAAGTTTAAGTGATTTCAGGGTAGAGTTGAAACAGGAATTGAACGCTGAAATAACACAGGAAACTGAGAAAGGGAGAGAAGAATGTAGGGAAGGTATGGAATCATTACAACAGAAAATAGAATCAAATGAAAGTGAAGTTGTTAGGTAAGAGAGATGTTTCAGGAAATTAAGATAGTACAAGAAAATGTAGTGAGAGGTATAAAGTGTGAAATAGCTAAGGAAGTAGATGTCCTTAAACAACAACAGAATGAGTTTTAGAAACACAGAAAATAGAAATCAGAGAATTAGAAAATAGAATGAAGCAAGAGATAAGTGAGGTATTGTTAGAGAGTTCTAGGAAAAATCCATGAAAAAAATAGTACATTTTCAGAGTAATCTTACCAAGGAGCTGAATGGTAATAAAAATGATGAAAAAGTAATTGGTACAGAGATGTAATCACAATTTGAAGGAAAAAAGTTAAAGTATGATGAAGTTAACAAATTAAATGAAGGAGTAATTTCTCAAATAAAACTTGTGCAAGAGAGTTTTGAAAAAGAAAAAGAAAATATTGGGAAACTAACTCAATATGTGATTGCATTACAGGCAAATAAGATTTGTGAAAACCAAAGTGCAATAAAATATAAAAATGTAACATATGTTGACTTACTTTGTAATTCAGGTCATATTCCATATAATATTGAGAATTATCTGGAGAGTGATGACACTGAATCATTGATTCCAGATTTTGATGTAAATAGTAACAAACCAACACCCAATATGCTCACACATACAAATGGACACAGTCAAGGTCCCACAAATTGTAAATATTATTTGTTACATGACATAAGTCAACCTTTTTTCGATGAATAATCTGAAGATAATCCTAAAGTATTCCATGAAGAACTAGAAAAATTAATTATGTGGGTGAATCACCCAACATGAATTTCAAAACAGAGAGTTCTTTTGTATATGGTTATATTATATTTTGTTCATAGTGAGTAATTGAACATTTGTAATTATGAAACTTTAATGCAAATTTGGGGCGGGGTACACCCCACATGAAAATAAAGATATATATATATATATATACATATATATTTAAAATAATGTGTTATAATAATGCTAAGTTGTTGTTAAATGTTCATTTATTGTTATATTTTATTATGTTATATTTATGTTATTTTTCATTGTTGTAAACAAAATTGTTAAATTTGGGGCTTTCTTCAAAATATATGGACACACATTGATGAAGTATTTAAATTAAACTTATTTTCCATATATTTCGAAGAAGGGCATTTGTAACAGGAGTTTTTGTTTGAAATCAGTTTTGTTTTCTGATCTGAGTATTAGTGGGCCATGTAAGGACAATATAAAAAATGACGAACGTTTGCTAAGAAAAGAAAATCAATAATCTTGCTTGATGTGAAAAGATGAAAAGTTTTGGATAGAAGAAGGAAATCAATAATCTTCAGAGATATGTGTTCCGTAATCTTATTAGTAATGAGTAGACATGCAGGAGTAAGGAGTTTTATGTAACTAATGGAATCTTTTTATTAAATAAGTAAGAATTTATCGATATGCTGGAGGTAAACTGCAGTGATTGACTAGGAAAGAAAGTTCAAGTAAATTGTAATCCATATACTACAATTAAATTATTTGTTATATTTATTTCACTCTGAACCACACCTGAAAACGAGAGATCTCATGACTCTTATTTAAAATACGGAAAACGAGAGATCTCATGACTCTTATTTAAAATACGATGATACAATTGGTGACCAGAGGAAACTGATAGTCGCAAAGAACTCACACGAGAAGAGAAAGAATTGTGCTTCCAACGTAGAAATTTTGCTTCAGAGCTCTGTTGATATTTCAGACAAAAAGTATTGCCAAGTTTTGGTATGTAATATGAACAAGGTGTAATGACTGTGTGTCCTGTGGAATTCTGAAATGTAGTTGATTGTGAACATAGGAAAACATCAACGAAGCCATAATCGAAAAATAAGAGGTATTTGTCATGTGTTTCTTATGACCAATGTTGCATAGATGAGTACGTACACTGTTATGCGGTTTTGATTTTGGTTTCCACAAATGTTCATATAAAGTGTGTACAGATGTATTTTTAAACGTGCCTCATGACCTTGCTCGGATGTGCGCAAATGACGTCATGCGAATCAATGTTGGGAATAAGATCTCTGCTTTCACCAGTAGAATGCTGATAAAGCTAGTGGTTATAGATGACACATGACTAACCTGACACCCCTTTTTCCTCCAAATAAACTAGTGGACTCGACCATAAACTACAACATTACGTCATACGCCATGTCTAAAAATACATTTTAATTACATTAAGCTATAATCTGTCTCAGAGTAGAACGACCCCGTTGTAAGCATACAGGAGGGGAGAATGATATACATTAACGTTAAGTTATTGATTGATGGGGAAAATTCATTGAATTTTTAGATGTCTCTATAAACCGGGAATCAGCAGCCTAAGGGCGTTCGTCTTTTCTGGCTCTCTCTCTCTCTCGTCTCCCTTACATGTTTACAACATGATTGTTTTCATCTGAAACAGATTACTGCACGCACCTCCTTCTTTTCTTTATGAAATTGCTGTGTAGTGATTTATACGATTTTTATGATGTTTCTTCTCCTGAACCACTTCACTTCAACTTCCGTACAGACCAGGCTATATCATATAACGAATGAAAAAGCCCACCTTGATATTCACACAAAATGGCAGAAAGTTGATTTCCTTAAAATTCCACAGAAGCGGAGTGACTGTGTGGGGTTTAAGAGCCCATTGACAGCTAGGTCATTTGGCCCTGAGGCCTCTATTTTCTTAAAATTCTATATACTGTATAAGTTAAACAATCATTGACCGGAATGGTCCGGTAACTTGTTAGATAATTAAAGCAGGTAACATTTTAAGCATTTGTGTTTCTCTTTGATACCGTAGTTATTTAATAACTAAAGGCCGCAGAGATGTGCGCTTGCATGAGATATAAGTTAGCTGGACAGAGGGTATGAATGACATCAAATGTACAGCACTGCCATCAAACGTGCAAACAACCGTCACTAGAAGCAAACAGCGAAGCATTGCCTTTTAAGTGTATGCAGACTTAAGGACAAGGTGTAGTATAACTCGAAGTTTTGTTCCTTCTCGCTATAGCTATTATGGCCAGGAAGCACCTACCTGTAGTTATTTACATGAGCGAGGGGTAATAGTATAGTCCTTGGGCAGTAAACCTATGAAAAAACGTACACGCGTTCGGCCCTTATTAATAACTTAAAATATGCAGACATTTTACGAAATAAAAAAAACATTACCATATACAATGGGATAAAGGGGAGCTAGTGAATGTGTAAATTCTACTCTCCCACGCCACCAACTTCACCTATTTAGGAAATATATCCAGTTTGCGACTACCTTAACTTTTTAGTGGATATATTCACTGATGTCTATCGTTGCTCATTTTCTGTTCTGGTAGATACATTTAATTAGCAATACCAGCTAACGAAGTTGATTGCGCCAGAAGTACAAAGGGAGGAAAGCAGAAATATCTTGCTTGGCGTTATTAAAATATTTTGGAATTGGTGTCTCATAACCTATCGTAGTTTATAAATATACTCGATGTTCTTTTACTTCGTTGTTTCTCAGTTGCTAAATCATTACCAACTACATATGATGCATTGCTTGAAATCGAATATCAGCGAGATTTGTCTTAGTTTACGTGAAAGTATACTTGTGGAGTAACTCCAACTCCATAGTATTCTGAAGTAACTTCTTCGCAAGCATGATCTTTCAAAGGTATAATTATTGTAAATATGTATTGCAGTGCAATAGCTTTTTAAATCGTTTTAACGTTTGTAATTTATTAAATAAAATTACAAACACGGAATGGGAGTGAAAATGTGTAATATGTTACAGTCACATAGCTTTTTACTACGCTCTGTCATTAACTATTGTGTATAAAAGTTAGTCTTTGTTTTGTTTTAATCCAGATAGACTGTTCCTGGGGAGGCTGCGATACAGTAGCGTTGTAGATACAAAGCAAATTGCGATAGTCAGAAGTTTCATAAACAAACGCAATAGGTAAGTTTGACTGAAAATCTGCTCTTACCATCACATCGCGAGAAACGACGAAATTTGTCAGGAATTTAAAGTAATTATTAACTTTTGAACAAGTTCAGTCACTAGTAACGGATATCTGTAAACAGCTGTTGCCTTAAAATATTATTTGAAATCAATGTTTCACCCACCTCGGTAGCGTAGATGGTAGCATGTCTGCCTCACGTTCAAGAGGTCCTAAGTTCGAATCTCGGTCAGGATGAGTTACCTGGATAAGGTCTCTTCCGGGGGTTTCCCTTATCCTTACAGAGCAATATCGGGTAGCTCTAAGCTCCATGGACCCTGGACACATTTGAGCATCATTTCACCCTTTTCATTAACCGTCCGATATGACTTTACGTTGGAGGACGTAAAATTAAAATATATATCTGTTTCAAGGAAATATACTTATTTTGAAAGGGTACAGCCAGACTAAAAAATTCAATGCCATAGTTTAAATAAAACATTACATTTTCATTGTAAAAATAAAATTTAATTTTTATAAATATATTCAAATATAAAATTATCTCTATAACAGCTTCAGTGTTATACGGATTTGAACTACGGATCTTCTGATTTCCGTCCAGCCGGTCTAACCATTAGAGCTACTATGGCCAGCGTGCCTGCATTACATTCAATTTTCCAACTGACTAGTGTTTCTCCCGGTAAACCAATAGGAGTTCTCATAAACACATGAGACAGCTACCTTAATGGCGACTTACTATGCCTTAAGTAATTTAAGGCCCAGGCTTTATAGTTCGGGCCACTATTAGGTACAATTAATGGAAATTAATTAAGTAATCAATTAATTAACTCTACCTAATAGTGGTCCGAACTATAAAGCCCGAACCTTAAAGTACTTACAGCATAGTAAGTCGTCATTAAGGTAGTAGTCTCATGTGCTTATGAGAACTCCTAGTGGTTTACCGGGAGAAACACGAGTCAGTTGGAGAATTTAATGTCATGTTGGCACGTTGGCCATAGTAGCTCAAATGGGTAGAGCGGCTGGACGGAAACCAGAAGATCCGTGGTTCAAATCCCGGCTGTGGCATTGAATTTTTCAGTCTGACTGTACCCTTTCATTGTGTGTCCTATACACGGCTAGTGCGGCTAGTGTGAAAGAACATATGCTGCTTACGTTTGCCCGTTGTGCCTGATTATATAAATTTATTTCCGTATGAGGAGGTTTGCGGCTTGAAAGTCCAAGTGAAAACGTGAAAAAATATTTAATTTAAATTAGTTTAACCAAAATCATTAAAAGCAGTTTTAAGAAGATAACATTTTTTGAAACGTTCATGCTGAGTGCCAGTTTTGGGTTGAAGAATTTTCTTGAAGGTCTTTATGTCCATTTGTGGGGGATACAGAACTTAAATAGTAAGTATGATATTCATGCAAAAATTTCGTTTATGAGTTATGATGTTCCAAAGCTAGCGGACATTTTAAATGCTATTTTTTAATGTCCTTAGAGCCTCTATTTCTGAAGAAATATCGGTATCAATTTTTGGGTGGTATCTGATACTTCTCTATCTAATATGTACGAGGTAGTAGTGAAAAAGAACTGCCGAACCTGCAGTAAAAGTGAATAAGTATGGTATAGGGCCTGTAATGCAAATGCAAGGTAAACGATTAACAAGGATGGCGTGTGAACAACAAAACGAACAGTAAAACGCATTCTGAAATAATGGAGCGAAAATCATTATTTCAATCGCATTAGAAGCACGAATAATTGGATTATTCGGTGGGGATTCGGACCTCGATCACACTGATCTTTAGTACCTATGTCCCCAAGTGCGCTCCCCCCCCCCCGGAAGGGAAAATAAGACGAGAAGAGGCAGAGGGTGGCCGAACACAAAAAGTCACAAAACTACAGAGTGGGTGATCCCTACACTTTACTAGATAGAAACTCCCCGGTGGTCCAGGACAATCATCAACCCACCTATTGTGGCCCCCCAAACAGTGGCGAGGCCAGTTCGAAAACCGGAGATCGCCCCTCAGAGCAAGCAGGACTCCAGGCAGTGCACAACCGGCACCCCGCCAGCGGCATTTCTGAATCGGCCACTAGGCTGGCTCGGAGGCCGGGGTCCGTCCCGCCGGAGGGGAAAGCGTTTACTCAGAGCAGATCATCCCACCATGCACCGCCGAGACTCCCGCCAACAGTTCTATCCTGAAAGAAACTACCAGATGAAATATGATATGAAAATATAATGGAGGTGAAATTAATGGCAGGTAATTCGGGGAATGTAATTGACCTACCCAGCATTCACCTAGCGACCAAGGATAACCCCAAAAAAAAAACATGGGTCAGGTAGGTCGTCCACGGGAATCGAACCCGGATCTCCCGAATGCGGGTCAAAGACGAAACCACCTGAGCCATCCCGCTCGGTAAAATGTACGAATAACCGATATAGAATATATTTGCTCCAAACAAATTGTGTTCAGAACCTAATAAATGTAAAGAAAGAAATGTGATAATTGGTTCTTCCTTTTGTTATTTATGGTTTTTATTGTTTGGTCACTTTTTACATGATAATATGTTATCGGCGCTAGAGGGCATCATGTGATTGCTGTCCTTACGTGAGGGGACGCATGTCGGAGCGCTGGTGACCGCGCAGTGAGTTCTGGCGCCGGAATAAAGAACACTCAACAATGGTTAGAGACTTCCGCTTACGGTTCCCTCATTTCATTCCTTCCTCATTTGGTGATGTGGGTAGCAATAGATATGTATGTAGGTTTTAATATGTGAGGTGTCCCCTACATAGATTCCTGAAGCTGTGAAGATATTCCTGGAAGAGGAGTATGGGTTTGTGTCTACACAATCCTCTTTGTAAAATGTGATGAATCACTGCAAATATCTGATGTGCTGCATTCATCCGATATTTTATACTCATTCATTTAGAAACTACTCTTACGAAAACATATTTATCTACTTCTGTTTAATGAACATAAACCCGTATCGCACGTTCTTTATAGATAGTAAACGGATACTACAGGGTACAGGTATAGTCAGATGTTTAAAAAGTAGGCTGTTACGTGATGGATTCGAAAATTCACGTCTGACGACGAGGGAAAAAGAATAGCAAAAATATCTAGGATATGGTCAATGCCATAAAGTGTTTTGTTTTACATATATCGTTTGCTTTAACGAGATCAAATATTTTGTGTAGTATACTTTCGTCTATCCCTTACACTGAAGGAGGTGACTCCGCGATAACGTTTCTGTTTGGAAGGTCTGCGGTTCAAATGCCAACAAAATCATCCCTCCTGACAGGCTTTATTCTAGGTTGCCTTTAGTCCTCATAACCAGCAGATCCTTCAAACTTAGAACTAGAGCTTAGCGTTGAAGAAATTTCCTTTTTCAAATATAATTTAATTTCATGTATCATCAGTTTTTATCACTTATATTGTCGTATGTAGAAAATAACGGGCGTTAAATATTAGATATTATTTGGCATTGTCTTAGGAATTATAAATTGCTGGAGTCATTCAGAATGAAGATTTCACTTACTGGATCTTCTTATAAAATTCCACAATATTATCTCATGCATGGTATAAGATATCTCACACTGTTCTTGTAAACATATGGGAAGGGAGACAGAGAGAGACAGATATATTTTAACCGGACGCTCTTTTGCTGCTGTTTGGTGGAGGGAAGATGTTGGGTATTTATTGAAGTGCTTGCCTGCCTTTCAGAGTCTCTACCATCTTTATAAATTCCCATGAATTTCCCTCCGCTGCCAGCAGCCAAGACGTATTCCGTTAAAGTATGTTTGTCCATCTCTGATTCCCCTCCCATATTTTTACAAGGGGATCGTTAAAGTTTCAGGAAGGTCATAACAATGATTGTAAACTCGTCAGAGCCATTTTGAAAAATTAAAGAATAATGCATATATTTTTATGTTAAAGTAGTTTAGGTGGGGACATTTTCTTTAAACTGCGCGTATTATGTCCTTAGAAGACGCTGAACGTAAAGCCTAAGTTTAGTATTCAACTGACATTTCGCTTTGAGCTTTTTCCTAAACATTTCTTATTCAAGAGTTAGAAATGCAATATCGATATCGAATTTGTGGATAGAATACAATACAGACTGTACTTAGCTACTGGATGTATAGAACGAAAACCCGCACACCTACATTTGCTGTGGATGTGGAAATGTGTAATTGCCCATTCAACTGCAGGTATCGCATTTAGTTTCATCTTACAGGGTGTGAGGAATGCGTTTTTCCTACGCTTCTGCACTTAATATCGCTTTTATGCCATTTTTATGTATAATCCACTTATTCAGAGTTCTATCCTTGCAGTTCGCTATGCGGAACCTATTATTTGTATCATATGCATTACCACAGTATGGCTGGTCACCATACACTCAACAATGAGACCAATATCTACTTTATTGGCCTCAGAAAATCGTACTACTGCATGAATATATTTCAAGAATCCGTATTGAACGACATGGTGAAATCTTTTATAAGTCCTGCGCTGTAAGCAAGATTAAACGATATAAGATACATCAGCAAGTTACTTGCAGACACTGACTGGACAAGATGTGAAAAAGTATTAGATAAAAATCTCCATAGCAGCAATTTAATATAAGTTACTCTTAGACATTGCTGCTGATATATTCAGTTCATATTCATATATGTCGATTTGTCTGCATATACCACTGAGTCTGGCATGCTATCACTCCAATAGGTCGTCAGATTGAAATTTATAAAAGCATTCCCGTGAGGTACAAGAAGCGCATATCTAGAAGCAGTTAGCGTATGCAGCAGCAAAGCACGCGTCGACAGATAAATGCACGATTTTGTATCGACGCTCTCATTTCTGCTAATGGAGTCCAAGGTGAATGAGCGAGCCTATTGTTGGTTATTCAAAGTGGTAACCTTTGTGTGTCCTTCAGCAGACAGGACCAGACCTGACAGGGACTCCTTTTGGAGGCTGACCTCCCACCAAACGGGTCACTGAACACAAGGGTGCCCAAATTGGAAAGAGCCGCCTTTATCGCTGCATTGTTCTTATTCCTATTGTGATCCCAACCTACCAAAGAATTAACTTTATATGAGTTTCTGCTGGAGTATAGGTTCACCCCATTTTAAGTCATAAATTAAGTAAATAACTGCTAAGGTGTTGCATTCTTAATTCATAGGTTATGTTTAGGTTTCTTAGGCGATGTTGGAACTTCCATACATTTAAAAAGCTACCTGTTAAAACTTCATTGAAATCTAATTTGAAGATGCACTAATACCGGCAATCATTAGAAATGATTAAACGCTGTAACAAAGTTAAGAGGCATAAAGTTTTAGAATTTTATGTTATGACATTGCCATCTTTAACCTACGAGTCAGATATACGGGCATTAACAACAACAACAGCAGTAATATAGAAATAAATAAAATTAAAGCTGACGCAGGTCCAAGGAGAGTTTTGAGACCAAACGGCTATCTTGACATAAAGAAGTTGACATATCACAGCAAGCTGTATAATGGAAGAGAAGTACTGTAATATGTTATGTTCTAAAGTTTATATTACGGAGCGAGCAAACCTTGTTCCTCTGATTTAATCATCTTATATAAGTCATGGAAAGAAGTTAAAGAAACACGATAATTTTACATTGTTAACATATAGAAAGAACAAAATATCTAGCCAACGATTGGAGAATAGAATGAGTGGAATAGGTTCTAAAACATATTTGTAGCCAATTGAAACTGGTCTTTCTAACTTTTCCTATGTCAACCCAAAACTCTTCTTTCTTCTCTATTATGTGATGTGACTCTTGGTTGCTTTATTCATTTCCATTCTATCTACTAATTATCGGCCAGAAATTATGTTGTTTGTAAAATGTTAAGAATGTAAATTTCTTTATGACTACTAAATTATCAGTGTTCAATCAGACTTCACAACTTTGAATGAGTAATTATTTCATGCTAATCAGATAATGAAGTAAGAATGATTGAAAGTAAAATAATGCCATCTACGTTAACAACAGCAGGAACAAAATAATAATAGTAATAATAATAATAATAATAATAATAATAATAATAATAATAATAATAATAATAATAATAATAATAATAATAATAATAATAATAATAATAATAATAATAATAATAATAATAATAATAATAATAATAATAATAATAATAATAATAATAATAATAATAATAATAATAATAATAATAATAATAATAATAATAGTGATGATGATAATAATGGTGATGATGATGATGATGATGATGATGATGATGATGATGATGATGATGATGATGATGATGATGATGATGATGATGATGATGATGATGATGATGATGATGATGATGATGATGATGATGATGATGATGATGATGATGATGATGATGATGATGATGATGATGATGATGATGATGATGATGATGATGATGATGATAATGACGACGACAATGTGTATTACAACGCTGCCATAGTATTTTCTGTCCACAGGATGCATTTAACCCTTGGTGATTTTTAGCAGCTCCGTGCTTCATATAGGGAGTAGTTTATTTCTCTTAAGTGTTCCTGCTATTTATGTTAGAAATAACGTACACATCAAATCATATGTTTACTGCGGGCTTCCTGTCAACCGCAACGTCGATATGGTAATAAGCCTTGCCGGGCAGTTGCACGCCGCGAAAACTATCGCGCTAAGGATTGCTCATTTGATGAAAGAAACTTTAATTATTACTGAGTAACGTAAGAAATTCATAAAATAGGGCACAGTTACATGATACTTAAGAGGATCGTTTTGGGTTTACGAAGAAAAAACGGACTATGGACTGCAATACGTAACTCTCCTTGTAAAATACCTTAAAGAGGTCTAAACAACGGTTGATTTATTACAAAGTACTTCAAAACATTTTTTAAAACTGTGACGTATTTTGAAACAAAACTGATCTTGCAATTTGTATTTCTACTTCACTGTGAAGCATTATCCGATGATAGTCTTAAATATTTTACTATTATATTTTACTTGGTGTGTATTTGTAAACAATTTACGTGGAAAATGTTATTTAAGAATTACATACTATGCTGATGTATGAATCTGTAGTGTATTTATTCATCTCAGTACTGCATTGCTATCATATTGTTAATTGTTTATTTAGAGCGTTGTGCTTCAAACACAATCAGTACTTTACGATTTTAAGCAAGCTTATGCGGTTTGTGGACTATAGAAGATGGAGTGTCAAGCAGAAGAAACACCACTACCAGTGTGACTTTCGGTTTTCATTTAATAGAGACGAAAACGCGACGGAGGCGGTTCAAAATTTTTTTGTCCTCCTTGAAGAGAATGCCACTGGAGAAAACACCACAGGAAAAGGGCTCTATAGCTTCCAAGAACATCTGATATTTCGAACTATCTAATCCATGATTTTGCTGGTTAGTCAATTAGTAGATGAGATGAACTATAGCCAAGCAAATATCGTATAGAATTTGAATTTCTTGACAACCTTTATAACACAATGAACCTATCCATTCACCAAATGCAATTTTCTTTACTCCTTTTCTGAGCATAACTCCAAACTTGGTTATATTGCGGTATAAAATAAATTTCAGAGTTATTACATAGTGAAACAAGAGACTTACTTAGTACGTATATTAATTTTGAGATTGTAACTCACCTTTGGGATACGCTACTTCAAAATGAATTTATGAATGCCTTGTTGTGAAACTTCTCAGGAAGTTCGTCATTTTATCTAACGCTTTACTTGGAAAAAGTTTTTCGTTATATCATCTTTTCTTAGAAAATTCAGATAGGTTCTTATAAATCTGACAATTTCCGTCATAACTTAATGAGTATTTTCTTGATTTCCATATAACTTATTAATTTATCTTTTAATAACAATGGAATTTTATATAACAGGCTATTACGAAATAGGCACCTGCTACCAAGTACCATTAAATATCTGCTAGTGGAGGAACATATTTATATCATTCTTTATTGGCATTAAGTGTTTTTAAAATACTGATGTACCTTTAAATGTTCCAAAATCTATTAAGGTATTTTGAAATTTGAAGATGCTGTATCCGAAGTGACCAAAAATGAAATATCTTCTTTGAAATTCACACAAATCCCTTTTCCTTGTCAAGGAAGACACCATGAGGGAAGCTCCCGGAATACTCAATGAAGACATTGTGTCACCCCTAGCGGAAGGTTCGGCTGCAATGCCCGGGCAAGTCGTGATCTCCCCTTCTCCCCCGCGGGATGCAGAACCTGTATGCAGGTGGCCGTGATAGAGGGCAGTGCATCCACGTTAATGCTGCATCATCCGCAGTGAAGTCACCAACCGGAATAGCATCCGCGCCTCAAGGATGCACTGAGTGGGCCTCTTGGGGGCATCTCTTTCAGCCTAATATCCAAAATTGGGAGTAAATTTCCATTGATGGGCTTAACGGAACATCACACGTTACATTATAACACGAATGCGCCTTCATTTTGCTCGTCTCCTCGGAAAATAATGATGGACGTAATCTCCAAAGTACAGTCCTTTATTAATATTCTTGACATATTTACCACAGTCCTTCAGTTAGTGAACGCAGTAAAGAAAATTGGAAATATAGTAATTTTTAAAAATACTTTCTCTGCTATCTGTGTATTTAGAGAAAATGTTGTACTCCAGCCAATAATTCGATACCAAGATTTCACCGAAAACTTGAGATGACCTGAATAAAAAATTAAAAAGCAGCATTTTGAGAAAAAGGTACAAGTTTGTGATATGTGTGTGATATGTGCTTGTACGTAACAGTGAACAACATAACCCATAGGAACTATCCGATAAATATCAAACTTAGTATTTAGCTTTAACATTTTCCAAAGATATGGCAAGATAATTTTCAAGAAAATCGCACCACCCGAAACTAACTTATTCTGAAACATTTGATCGAAAAAAATTGACTTAGTGTATTCATTAGAATGCCACTTATTTAAGATACGTACACGAAAAACGAAGTTTAATCTTATGTATTTTACGAGCATCTTTATTCGGAAGGAATTCCATGTATTTACATATGAATGATACACAATGAGAGATAGACAAAAGCTTATTTAGGGAACATAAGAATATGTTTAAATCATACAGGTCATATAGAAAGAAATTTTTTGGAAAATAAAACGTTTCCAAAAACCCACTGTTACTCATTTTTAAAGTGCTGCAGCAATCCTTTTCTGGCGATTTCATGGAAAATGTGTGGAATTTCTAGGATAGCATTCAAAGATCCGGGTCTTATCATTCGATTATTGATCTGACTGAACTTCCGTCCGCTTTGTTTCTGTATCAAAATGTGGAATGCAACTGTTTCGGAAAATATGTATCTCGATTAATATGAAGTAATTATAGAAATAAACTTTTTTGAATAGTCTATTTAATTTGTATAAGAATAGATGAGCGTATAGGGAAACCAACGTGAATGAAACACTTATTTACTTGATTCAGGTACTTTCTGAAATATACAGAATTGTTCCTTCACAAAGGGATGCATGAAGTTTGAGATTCCATTCTTTTCAAAATGGATTTTTTCCCGAGATTTCTTAATATGAAGTTTGAGATTCCATTCTTTTCAAAATGGATTTTTTCCTGAGATTTCTTAATATAGAAGTTTCCGATTAGATACCCTGCTTGGGTAGGTTAATATGTCTACATATAAGATATTATTACCGATTTTCCACAGAGTACCTACGGAATGATGCATGTGAGAGCAAATGTATGGTTTCACGTAAAAATGAGCATAATAATCTGAAATTTGATGCACCCACATGACTCTCTATCCTTGTACAATCTCTTCTTACAAACGCTTAGTCTTCTATCTACTTCTTGTTAATTGAGATAAAAATGGGCAAAAATTGTGTTATTGCATATGTATGCATAATACTGATTTTAAGACTCACGTTAAAACTAGGCCAAAGCAGATGGCTTTTAACTGTATTCAAAGACGACAGCCCATAGCAGTAAATTTACTGGCGTGTGAAAAGAATTCTGCGGGACATGATCCCGGCATACCGTTGGTTCTGCTATGGTCCTGGAAAGTGGGTTCTAGCAGTGCCGATAACAAACAAAATAATTATGTTTTCTTCTAGGTAAAATTGGGATAAACTATATAGGTTTAAACATCCACAACAACAATTCACTTTGCAGCTACCTTCCAAACTGAAATAAAATTGCTTTCTTGGCTTTTTCCTGACCTATGGTATTACTTCCACTTAGCCCGACTAGATACCAGCACAAAATACTACTATCCCGTGCCGCCCCGCCTGCCCTGTTCTGTTTATTACCCTTTAGGCTATCTCTTACGGTTAACCAATTTATAAAAACCATTCTCAATGCGGAGAACCTCAGAGGTTATTTTCAGAAAATTTAAAATATATATTTAATTTGTCATAAAATATTTTAAATATATTGTAATTTAATCAGAACAGTTAGACATTTTTGAGAACATAAACACGTTCTAAAACATTTCCATATAATGGTAGCCTGGGGCAGTAGAGTTTTCTTGAAAATCTTCTTGTCGTACCCTTGAAAGAAGTTGGACTTATGAACCAACTTTGGTATTAAACGGACTTCTTTTGTTTGAGTTATCCTGTTTAAAGTCAAACAGACAAATACACATACATGGACCAAGTTCTGCAAAAGATGTTTCACTCCCTGTTAGCTACAAGAAAATACCACTAAGAGTAGCATTAAGTAAACTTGAAATATAAACAAAGAACGAGGGAAAATTAATAGCAGAAAACAGAACAGTTAAAATAACTCAATCACTTTTTCCTAAAGTAAAAGACAGATTAAACACCTTTATTCCACTGTCAGGAATTGTCACAATCATTCAAACAAGACATGATAGAATCCGGCCATACTTTGTGGAGGCCAAGAACAAACTGTGAGTGTTCTAGACTGGAGGAAGAAAGGAAAAAGTTCCGTCAGAGTCAAATGAGAAAGCATGGAAAGTGGACCGAAAACAAAGAAAAATTAGTGAACACCATAAAATTAAGAGGCTTTCTAAAAAGTATTCCAATTGCTAGATTATAAACATATTAATATATTGAGGTATCAATAAATAGCCAATACATGCCTATATTTTTAAAAAGCACTGTAACATAATAATTATATAACTATCCTGAAGTAGAGCATGTAGTATCACAAATTATGTAATGGAGCACGCTGTAATTAATTAATAAAACTATATGAGCCAATAATCGCTCACACGCACATCACACATCACACAGAAACACACGGGCACACTCTCACAGGGACGACGGATTCGCACAGGGATCTTTTTAAAAACCTCTCTCTTTTCGTATTCCACGGCCCTCAAATCGTACATTACCAATAAAACCTATGTGTAGAGGTTTTGGGTGGAAAGCAATATCTTTTCTTCGTACTATTTGCGTGGCACATTAAATAAATATGGGTATTAGTGAGTACGTACATCATAAATATTATCAGTTTTTTAACAGTCGAAGTTATAAAAATAAATTTTTGGTCTGAAAAGCAGCGCATTGAAGAAGATTTTTTTTATAAGTAACACATTAACTGTATGGGTGATCCGAAATGTAATTGTAATACTAATTGAACATACTTAAAATATTTTGCAAAGCTTGAATTGAAATAAACAAAAACCCATACATGAACCATTTTGTCACCGCAAATACTAATAAGAATAAGGCTGAAAAAGGAGATCTTAGATTGTGCTAAGTAACACATTTTGTAGTATTGCATGCCTTTTAGGTATTTAAATAACATTAAGTTGCGAGTTATAAAGTAAATATACCATGTAAGCTAAATAAGAAAATAAAACATGTGCACCAGATTTTTTTTTTTTCCAATGTGGACCTTAAATCATCATCCCTTAAGCGTATCTCTTTGTTACTTAAATTATTTTAAAATATCCCGCCAATAGTATTAGGAGCACACAAAGGAAGGCAATACGTACAGTAAATGTGAGACAGGAGAATTATTGCACCAGTAAGCTCCACAGCTTTCTATAAATTAGAACCTCAAATTAGAACAATCCTGTTTTACACATATGTGAGTGAAAAAAGAGAGAGAGACAGAATTACTTCACGTGATAGGAACCAGTTTCGCTTTACTGCTGGGAACTTTTAGTTGCGACGTTAGCGCAGAATCCGCAAAACTTGTAGTTATCCGATATTAAAAATATTATTCTAGCCAAAAGCGAGTTTTGAACGACAAATCATAACATTAATTTTAAAGTCTGATTCTACCTTTCCAAACTTGTCTTATACACGGCTTGTGTAAATGAATCCTAATTTATGCTTCCAAACGCTAACCGGGCTAATATTGTGACTGGCTGGTAATTTTGGTGTCCAAAAACAGTGAAACTACAAATAAACTCTGTTTTTGTAATGATGGCGACTTCTTCTTTGTTAGGTAAGCTGACTATTTGTTTCTGTTAGCATGATCTGCAGATCAATAAAGAACCGGTAACTGAATAACGATTAAATTTATTGCTAATTAAATAAAATATGTACCCTTTTTATCACAGAAGAACCTTTTTTCCTAGCTAACATTCGTCCATCACTTCCTGGAGACGACTCGTACGACCACGAGTCCTAACACAAAGATGTCTGAGAAACCAGTGGTGAGCCTCGTAACGAATGGACCTCGTGGCCGTACTCGTAGAACAAAATATCTGGGCGCTAACTGAGGCGCTTTTTCCTATCCCTTTTATCTTCCAATTGGTTGCTTTGTACTTTCAAATATACGAGAATGACTATCACTGAAAGGCCGAATGATGCCTCTGAGACTAACTTTTTGCACTGCAACTTTCGAGAATTCCATCTCTTTTCTATACTTCTTTTTCCTTAACATCTTACTTACCAAACTGGATGGCTACACGGCAAGTTGTGAACTTCGCATTCGGGACGCTTCGGTTCAATTCCAGTCGACTACCCATTTTTGGAATCCATTCTGATCATGGGCTGTTCATGGTTTACCCTGCTTGGTAGTCAAACATTGGGGTGAATTCTAATTTACAACCCTTTTCTTTCCATAATTTTACTTCCATTCCATTAACTTCTTGTATTTCAGGTATGGTTGTAGATTTCTTGGGAAATGGTGCTGCCGGAAAAATGGTGCGGAAGTTTGGTCAAAATAAAGAGTTCTTCCTATAGACATTAGAGGACTGCTTGGTCGAAGGGACCTTCATAGCTCTCTTTGCATAGCACTGGGACGGATCATCGAGCCTGAAACTCTGAGGGACTTCCACACGTCCCTATGGCCTAACTACCAGGTAGCATGCAACCTCCTGTGGTCCGGTCACTTCATTACTTCCTCCTAGAGGTGTGGTAGATAGATCATGAGCGTATGCGAGGTGCCCCCCTTCGTTGTATTAAAATGTATCTTTATTTTTCTAGTGAGAGGATTTTTCCTAATGGCCTAATTTTCTAGTTAACTACGCCGTACATTCCTTTCAACATTCGAACTTAACATTCTCGTACTCTACTTATTTATAGCAGCATCAAATTAAATGAATGGGTTTGCGTGTTACCATATACGTTACTTAAATACTACTACGCTTACTACAACAACAACTATGCTATTGGAAATTAATTGTTCATTCACACTAGCCGTGTATAGGACGCACTATGAAAGAGTAGAGCCAGACCGAAAAATTCAATATCATAGCCGGGATTTGAACCACGGATCTTCTGGTTTTCGTCCAGTCGCTCTAACCATTTGAGCTACTATGGCCAACATGCTGACATGACATTAAATTATCCAACTGACTCGTGAGAAACACGAGTTACCGGGAGAAACGCGAGTCAGTTGGAGAATTTAATGTCATGTCGCCATGTTGGCCACAGTAGCTCAAATGGTACAGTGGCTGGACGGAAACCAGAAGATGCGTGGTTTAAATCCCGGCTATGGCATTGAATTTCTCAGTCTGGCTCTACTCTTTCAACTATGCTATTACTATTACTACTACTACTACTACTACTACTACTACTACTACTACTACTACTACTACTACTACTCCAATAGATTGGCCCTTAAATTCTGCTTCTGTTTTAACTGAAATTTGGAGTGCAAAGTAAAACGTTCTGGTAACACATTTCATGCTATTCGATAGAGAATTATGTGCTCTTCAAAATACTGCGTGTAGACTTTGCATGATTAAATACTGTTTGTTGCATGACAATAAAACGGACGGTAAAGTCAACAAAAAGAGAATTTTTGATACCGTCTGCTTTTTGGGTTTAATCGAGGTGTCGAAGCCATAAAGCTGCTCGCGAGCGCTCGAGCTATTCGTTGTGTCGATAATGTTGATGCTATAAGGGTATCTTAAACTGGCAAAAACGCAGCAAAGACTTTATCAGCGTTTAGACTGCTACAAAGATTTGGGGAAGAGAGCATGAGCTAAGTATGCAAACGGGCAGAGTGGAAATGAGGCTTATAAATAACTATTGGAGAAAAAAACCACAAGCATACAAGCATTATTGGAAATCAGCAAACAACCTTTTCCGATGCACCGTTTTTATGCAGTGCAATTAGCGCTGCATTTACTACTTGTTTGCATTGTATGTGTGTATATTAGCTATATTAAACCTTTTAAGTTTTGAATAAATGTAAAATTGAATTATTATCCTTTAGGCAAAGTTGCATTTTCATCTTATTAGATCGTGTTACTTTGTCTCTTATTCTATACCCTGTAACGGCTAGTAGGAACTTCATTTCTGCTATTTAAATGTGGTTCACATCTTATTCTTGCAAATCAATAAGTCAGTTCCATATAAAAGAAACGGCACAGCCATGACGTTATAAAACTTTAATGTTTGCCTCTTTGTAAGTTTCGGATTTCTTCTTATTGTCCCACATACCGTTTTGTATCTCTGTAATTGTAAATCAATGTTGAACTTAATTGTAGATATGATTTCTCAAACAAGAAGGATTCTGTTGTAAGCATACGAGAGATAACAAAGGGAGACAAAAATACTTTAGCGGAACGTTTTTATTATGTTGATTAGTGCAGAAAAAGTCATGGATGTTTGTAGAGACGGAAGTGGCAGAGAAAGTACATCTATCTCCCCTCTTTCCCTTCCCATATGTTTAGCATCCGTCTAGTTTGAGACAAGTAATAACATTGCATGAGAAATAGGTTAGGCGTTGCACCTGTTGCATTATTTTATTATTTAGAACAATTTTATTTCTAATCGGAATGTGTCCCATAAAGCTCAAAATTGTTGTTTATTCTAAAATAAGTTACACGCCTGTATCTATTCCGTAACAAATTTAGAAATTAAAAAACTACCAAGGACATTTTAGAATATCTATAACGAAGTGCCAGTAATCTCTGTATCCTTTCCTATGTAAGCTTGAGGTTACTCTTTTCCCCATTTTGGGAGTATCCGAGGTAATGATGTTAAAGACATACCAGTGAGGCTATTCCACAAGTTACATCATCTTATGAGCAGGATGTAGCACGCAAGATTGCATTACCTGACCATAAATTTGTAGCTGGTGTAAAACTGCTGTTCGAGATAAAAAGACATAAAAGGAATTAATATGTACGAGGCCGCTCATATTGGCTTGCATTTCCACAACTCCACCCTTAATGTTAATTTTCCTTCACTTGCTTCTCCTCTTCTTGGCTTCCTGTTGCTCTCCTTTCTTATATTGCCTTCCATAATTTCTCTTTAGCAGTGCTTCATTTTTCGTTTTTCCCCCGTAACACTTTCCTTTCTCTTGTTTCTTTATTCGTTATGCTATATGATGCGATTTATTCCCTGGTGAGCTTTAATGGTATACATTTTAAAAAGTTATGTTTAAGTTTTATATAGTCATATAATTAATCATTTTTGTTTCCTTTGATATTCGTTTCATCTCTGTAGCCACAAAGCCTTGTTTTAAATGTATACTTAAATGTACTATCCGTTTTGCACCTACTGTGAATTTTGCAATTCACACCCGAATCATAACTCTTATACCCTTTAGCTCCTCTTTAAGAAGGCTTTCTCTGCAAATTGGTACCATTTATAAATAGAGTGGCGTCCATATATTCAAGCAATGTGATTTTTTCTCTTTATGTATGAATTTCTTCGTCCATTCTTCCTGTGACTTATCGTCCTGAGAATAATTTTTTGTGTAAGTTGTCATGGACAATTGAAATGTAAATGAAATGTAGATATGACAGGGAAAATATTACAATTATGTTACTGGTCCATTTCTTTGATGTTAATTATTAGTTATATTTTAAAATGTTGGTTGATAATGAATTCTAACAATAAATATGTTAAGATAAGGTTCATTGTGTCTTAATAAACACCGTATTTTATAAAAGTAGATCAGTGAACTTATAAGGCATGAACTTTTATGTGGTAAACGTTTCAGTCTGATAAATTCAATAGTTTCTGATATAATCGGCAGGCCGCGCCGTGGCTCAGTGGTTAGACCGCTTGGCTCTCACCAAGGCGGCCCAGGTTCGATCCCAGGCGACCGCAAAGTGAGATTTGTGGTGGACAACACGGCGCTGGGGCGGGTTACCTTCGGTTTCCCCCGCCATCTCATTCCACAGATGCTCCATCTTCATCTCATGTGCCATCGGAGTCACCGCCTGCGGTGCCGTATGTAGTGAAAGCGGGCGTTAAACACTACACATTTCATTTCATTTCATTTGATATAATCGGCGATGAAGTTAGCAAATTTAACATTGGCGAGATGGGTCAATGTATTTAAATAAATTTTAAACTTAAATGTTAACTTTAACAATTAATTCATAAATATTTTGTATCGACTGTTCATTGAAGTCATGGTTGTTTCGATTTCAATGACTTTTTAAAACATTGTTTATTTACGCTACCTGTATCTGTTAAACCTCCCCGTTAAATAATAAGTGATCGACTCCTGAGATATGTTTTAAGTCCTACTGAAGTCTCATTAAATTTCATCAGTTATTATTAGAATTGTATCACTATTTAAAATACCTATCAGTATTTAGAATTCTTATTATATGTAAAATTATGAATATAAAATGAAGCTATTGCCTTTTCACATGAAAAATTTGATAAATTTTTGAGCGCTACATTTAGTTCAAACTCCACATTTCGTTTTACTTCTAATATTATCATAACAAGCAGAAATTAGTTCAAACAATTAAACGATAGCGAACCAGAGAGCAAGGTTGGTTTGAAAAACTCTAATTATACTTTGTACTTAACATTAATCGAGAGAAACATTATCAGAAACTTTTTTATTCGCAGTTTTCTTATAAGTAAAGTGGAAATGAAGCAATATAATAATTTTAAGGGATAGTCAAGTCTTTTAAGGGATGGGTGCTACATGATGCGTTTGAAATTTCGGTGTCTTTGCTTGACCAAGAGATAAAAGGAAGAAGAAGAAGAGGAAGAAGAAGAAGAGCTCAAAGTAATCCTATTTGATAAAACGTTGAGTATTAGAAAATTCATACAGAAAGCAAGGAATCTGTCTGAAGTGGTTTATTTAGCAGAAAAGAAATGTGAAATATGTGCTGTGTGTTTTAACAAGATCCATAATTTATAGCAGTAACATTTGTCTATCTTTTCAGAGATGGGAATGTCTCAGAATGAAAAGGACTTCTGAGGACGCTTTCAGAAAATAAATGTTATACATTTCGTATGTCAATAAAATGTTTTAAATATATATATATATATATATATATATATATATATATATAGATATTTAATGAAAATCGTTAGAGCCATTTTTGATCAAATTAAGATTTCTAAAATATTCCACGCAAAGAGTATTCTTAGATAATGGGATACCTACTACTAAAACTCTCCGTGTCCCTTATAAGACACTGAATTTAAGTAGCAAGACACACACATTCACACGCATAGACTCTTTTCTAAGAATGCTTATTTCAGATTTAGTGTATCTCAAAATACGTATTTACACTAAAATCTCCGTATCGAGTTATCAGTTCCTGCTCTACCTATTGTGTACGTGATAGAGACAGTAATAACTTTTACAGTTAAAATTATTGAGTCTGTTTATTGCTAATGATCCTTATCAGTTAAAGCTGCTAATATTCAAGTAAACGGAGCCTAGAACATGATGAATGCTGTTTTAGAAAGAAAGAAAAATTAAACAAAGGCTATCTTCCAAAACGATAGTAGATACATTTTGAAAAGAGTGAAGCATAAAGTACTAATGCGCTATCAGCAGTTAGTATTGATGGTACACACTTTTATTTAACGAAAAGCCTTACGTGAAAGCATCAATGAAGGATTTTTGTGTCACCTACCTGATTTGTATTTATCGGAACTACTTCTAGTTACAGTAATATTAATATGTATGTTTGCAGTTGTTAGATTTTGTCCTTCTTCCGTTCTTTCTATAGTATAAGAAAGAAGAGGAATTTCAAGCATATTATAAGTAGAAAAGAAAATATTTGCTGGAGGAAAAAAAGTAGTGACTATATACATTTTACCAGAAACGACTCTGAATATAATTCTCAATGCAAAAGTATTTGATGCTGTATACTACTACAGGTAACCCTCCAATAACAACATTTCAATAACTTTTGTATCTCTTATCAGCTTCTTTTCATTGTTTCCTAAAAGAATGCTAAAACATGCTACCTAAAAATTGTTCTGAAATGGCATATAGCTAGAAAGTTTAACAGAGGCTAGAAGAGTTCATGGTACTGTTCAAGTACCAGAGATGACTGTGGCAACGGGCAAAATACGCATTCGAGAATTACCGGGTTCGATCCCTAGTAACCTTTCTGTC
>CM060950.1:314460150-314465150 GCA_030765055.1 Mantis religiosa
AAATTAAAACCCATTGCCAAAACATTTTATTTTGCCCGCAAAACTAGCACTTGAAGATAAACGCCAGGACTTATGTGCCAACCCATTAGGATGTATCTACACTCTACTTGTACTGATGAACTTTTTAACGGCATGTATAACTGTATATATGCTACATATATAAAGCTATTTTATTAAGAATTCCATTGGAATTCCTATCTCACTCGGTACCGCTCCAATTCAAGTCCCATACGTCCTGGCGAACAGTTTCGCTCCATTCTTTTGATATTGTCGCGTATGCTTTGGCGAGGTGAAAGAACTTGATTTATTTTTTGAATTTATTTGAAATCTTAATAGCGTGAGGTTTCTTTATACAATTGAAATTATTAATTTTTGGAAGTAAAGATGTAGAAACCTCATAGCGGAACATTAGACGTCAAACCAGTAGTTTGCTAAATTTTCGGAGCATTAACCAAGTAGGAATGCTAAACGCAGCAACTGTAGACGTTGAACCCGGTAGTTAGAAATGGATGAGCAGCAGATCATTGGGTTTAAACCAACATGGCGGATGGAATGTTCCATTTTGTGCTGATCAAATGGAAAAAGCCCCTAGGTTCAACGTGTGTTGGGCCCCTCCTCTAGGGTTTAGCCGTTTTTACATATAGCCGTGGTTGTCGCGGCGCGGGAGGGGTGTAAGTGTATCGTTGCGGCCGGAGTCCACGCCGGATCTTCAAATCACCAAACCACCGAAATATCCTCGGAGGTAAGCGCCAGCAAATAGTTATGTCTCTGTTATAATCTTTTGTGCAAATGCTCCTTCAAAGCTTTTGTGTGGGTTCTGTACGAAACAGTGGTAATTAAAACCCGGTTTATTAATATGTGACGGAACTAAGAGTTGTCTCTTCTACTCTTTTTTCTACTACTCCATCCTTGCTCTTCCTTCTGAAGTTCCCGCTACGTACTCCAGTCACTACTCCAATACTGTGGTGTGGCAATATGATAACTGTTCTTGAAAATGAGAAGTTTTAAAACTAAGACGCTGTTTAAACTTCAATTTTCAATTTTCAAGCTTTTTAAAGCAAAGTATATTCATTTTATTTTAGACAAAAAATCTAAATGAGAGATAAATTTTCTAAAAAAAAGTAGGTAATCACCTGTTAGTGTTTTCTTGGAATTTAGAATTTTATTTCGCCATTGAAATATACATTAAAATAATTTCCACCACTACTTAGCATAGGTAGTAAGACGGAGTTAATTCAGGTTACTACAGACCTTGCCGATATTAACATGTTTTTAATATTTGAAACTATTCTCTGCTTAGAAAGTGCAACATTCTTATTCAATGATGCTCTGAATATCATTGAGGATATATCCAGAAAAGAAATACTTGGATCACAGGAAGTTGCATAACCCTTTTAGCTGCAGAATGTTTTTCAATGCAATCGTGGTTTTGAAGAGACATTCAGTATAAGATCGAGAGAAAGTAAATAAGAAAATTACCCTAGAACCCGCTGCAGTAGTATCTTTGCCGTATGCTACAATGACGTCGTGTTCTAATAAAAGAGTTTAACATGTGTTAAATGATAAAAAGAAATCGTTTACGGCAGAAAATTTGGGTATTTATACAGTTATCCGCTGCAGAGCCAAAAAATATATTACTAAAGAAATAGTGAAATCTTTTCTCTTTGTGTTTTAATGAATTATTTCATAATGTAAACGTTTATGAATAAAAGTTTATAGCTATATTAGAAACTTAACTAAAATGTAAAATCGTCTGTGTTTGTACTGATACATGAAGCAAGGGCTATAAAAGTGATTACATGTTATTATATGTGAGGGAGATTAGTATTTCCAAAACAGACCATAAAGAGCATAGGTTCTATTTAAACATATGTATATAGCACTGCAGTTGCTCTTTGCAGTGTTATACATTAATTCTACAGTAGGCAAAAGCGAGTTTCATTCCACTAAAGAATCCTCGTTTCTTCTGTGTAGACAGCGGATGATTGCTAGTTATATCCTCAACATTTTTTCTGTATGAACACTTGCTAAAGCTTACGTCTAGAAGCATTTCCTGAGTTTCCCTCCCACTACAGAATGACATTGCTCTGAAGTCTCTGAAATATTATTTCAAGAGATAAGTCCGCCACGAGAAATCATATAATTTCCTGGGCGACAGATAGATTAGCCCGAGTGCTAAAAACACAGCAGCGACAATTTTCCTCCATCTTTCTCTCTTTCTCCCTCTAATCACAAAATGGAATTAGCTCTTTCTACATCTCCCCGTCCCGGAAGAGGAGGAAGAGTGGACTTACTTCCGGAGGGGGAAATGGATGTACAGCTGATGGCCTGGCTTCTTTTTCACTAAGCCCAAAGACATCGTTATCCTAATACAATCACTTTGTCGCCTCGAGAAGCGACCCTTTTCCTAAGATGTGGCCTTTTTTGTTTTTGCTGAGCACTTGCTAATTTCATTGCTAGCCTATATCTATGAACACAATTTCTTCCAAACAGGTTACTTCCTTGAAGTCTTGGGTTTAATGAATGCTTAACCAGACCAGTGACAGCTCTATCGAATTAAGCTTCGAGGATAGATATTTTGATGACAATGCTGGGGGACTAATTGCCAAAAGGCTAACATAGCAGCTTGTATGGTCAGCAAATTATCTGCTACGCATCCACACAACTGGCTGTTTGATAAGTCCCTCCCTCTTTCCAAACAGTTATCTCTATTGTTGAAACGAAATCATTATACCCAGACTAACTTAAAGTTGCCTGCCTTCGTAGCCGTGGGCAGTAGAGCGTATGTCTTTAGCGTTCAGCCGCGTAGAGCGTCACGGTTCGAGTCTCGCCTTGGTCATAGTAGTTTATGTGTATGGTGTATCTGTGTAAAAAGTACAGAAAAACAAACAGTAATTAAACGGAAGCAATAAAAGGTTATAACAAGGAAAAGAAAAAAATGGAGGTGTAAATTAAAAAAAATAATTACCACTGAGTGCAGTTCCACATAAGCTCATACATTTGCAGCACTTTTCATTTTTGAACTGTTGCTGTTTACAGTTCAGACTCTTCTGCCACACACAAGCACCATTTTAAGCTATGTTATTCAGGTACCTCAAAACATGTAGTTATGTAAAATGTTGAAGTTAAATATTTGGGTAGCATGCCATAGCTACTCTACCTATTAATGTACGTGATAGGGAAAATAAATCTAAATACGTTTTAGGGCGTTCTTTGTAAAATTGAATATTTCAGAACGTGTCACTATTGTCGCGAACCCGACCGCGGTAGCGCTGCTTGTCCACACAAAGGAACTGAGAGGCAGCACGGAGATAAAGAGTATGCTGAAACAAACTAAGATAGCGATGAGATAAAAGAATTGCAGGCACAGATAAAGTTTCCAGTGTAGAAAACTCGAGTTTCATCTGGTGACAGAACATTAGATTTTTCGATTGTTACAAAACAGTCACGAATTATCAATGAGGTATTTAAGGAAGCGACGACTAGCCAAGAGTCAGTGTAAACAGGAGTTGTAACAAGAGTGTTGTAAACAGTTGAAACAGTGATGTAATGAGAGAGTGTAATCAGAACTGAATTGTGTGAACGTTTTTGTTTGTGGTCAATTACCTTGGAAGGTTGTATTGTGTATGTTACGTAATTCTGCTGTAATCAGCAAGTATACCAAGTGCATTTCTAGGGAAATAAAGAACGTTTTGAATTTCTGCAACTTGGAATTTTAGTTCTACGAACCCACAAAGTCACAATTGGTGTCAGGAAGTGGAACATCGACAATGAACGCGGCATTGGAAAAGTGTTTACAGTAAATGCAAGAAATGAAGACGGCTTACGACAACATTTGAGGAACAGATGGCCGGCGTGAAGGAGTACGTTACGGAGCTGGGCAGGCGGATGGGTCAAGTGGACGAGCACGTCGAAGACCTGGCAAACCGCGTTAACGACCTGGAGGAAAAGGTTGACAGCAACACCAAGTCGCTGAGCACCATCCTGGAGGAAATCGTCGGCATGAGGCTGAAGGATTTAAAGGCCGACGTGCCGGGACGCGACACAACATCTGCGAGGGTCAAACCTCCTAAGTAAGACTGCGCGACAAATTTCGAAGTCTTCTGCCGGCAGTTCGACCCAGTGGCCAATAACAACAAATGGTCACCGGAGGAAGAGGCCTCACAGCTAATAGCTAGCCTCCAGGGACGGGCCACAGAAATCCAGACAGTAGCGCCGCCCGAGGACATCTGGGAGGCCCTGGAGAACCGCTTCGGAAACCGCTTAGCCGCAGCGTACCGCAGCCAGCTGAAGTCAACGTCGCAGCAGCCAGGTGAGACGCTGCAGGAGTTCGCCCTGGCAATCGAGTAGCTGGCCAGTAAAGCCTTAGTTGACCTCCCACCAGAGTTCGTATCCCGAGAGGCTGCCTACAACTTTGTCGACGGGGTACGAGACACGGAGATTCGTCAGCGCCTAATGCTAGCCGATTACAAAACTATCCACGAGGCGTTAAAGGCCGTACTGGGGATGGAGGTGGCCAAAGTGACAGCTACCCCGACTTCTAGAACAAGGAATATCCTCTATAATGGGGACCGAATAACAGTCGAGGGACGCCGGCGAAGACCAAGTGGCCAATGTTGGGGGTGTGGGCAAGATGAATGAATGAATGAATGAATGAATGAATGAATGAATGAATGAATGAATGAATGAATGAAATACTCCGTCCTGGTACCTAATTATTAAAAAAGGACGTATATTTCAAACTTTTAATTTATTAACATCAAAACAACACAATTAATTACTTAAAAATTTTCCAGATTAACCTACATCCAGAGTAAAAAGAAAGGAAAGAAAACTTAAAACTAAAATAAAACCAAAAGCAACTTCCTACTCAACTACCATAACAAATGCTTAAACTTAAATAATTTAAACGTAATAGTATAATTAATATTTTTATCATTTTAATTTTATACCTTACTACCATTCTCCAATTAGTTAAAAAAATAAAATATAAAACTTCA
>CM060950.1:314470150-314480150 GCA_030765055.1 Mantis religiosa
TCATTTTCTCACTTATGTTATGAGCCATGGACTCCAGGTAAATACAAGATTCCTTATTTCTTAAAATATCATAAATTTGTACACCATTTAATACAGATCTTTCTTCTTGAACAAATTCTTCTTTTATTTGACATTCAAATAATACATGTTCCGGTGATTCAATTACTTTACAATATTTATATCAACAACTGTTCAATTTATTAATTTCTTCCAATGAGTACTAAATGGACCATTCCCTGTAATATAATGAATAAGTCCCCTAGACGGATTCAAATGCATTTATTTTAATCTTTCTATAGTACTGGGGGAAAATTATGTATTCTTCTGCCTGCTTGTGCATTATCCCATTCATGCTGCCAAACTGATGATAATGTTCTTTTAATTTAGCTTCTGTTAAAACATCTTGCTCATAAAATGTTCTCAGTTTTACTAAAATTATTTCTCTGTAACCAAAACATGGAAGCACGAAGTTTGTTAAATAGATAAATAGGCCAAATTCCTGTAGTAACTAATAAACCCAATGTTGGAGTCATATTAGGTGCACCAGTTTGTCTTAACAATATAATTCTCTAGGAGCTCATTTTTTGTTTCACTAATATGATGTTATTCATCCTATGAGCCCAATTTGCTACACCATACATCACAAATGAACCTAAAATGGTATAATGATATGCTATTATCGTTGTCAAATAAATATTAAATTAAGTTTGTAAAATTCTTGTTAATTTCATTATTACTGATTCTGATTTATGTTTAGTATATTCAATATGATTTTCAAAATTCAATTTTTCATCAAGTTTTAACCTAAATATTTGATATTTTTTAGCGTTCTTCTCATTCTTTAATTTAATGATCGGATCCCTTTTAAATTTCTTTTAAATAAAATATAATTGGATTTTTGGGGTGCAATATTTAATTTAGATTTTTTACATCACTGAATTCAAATATTCACTAAATCTCTTGATATATGCTCTAATTCAGTTCGGGAATTTCCTTCTATAAGAAAAACAACATCATCAGTATATACGATGGTTTTTAAAATTTCTCATCTTTCTTGTATTTCTTCCCAAAGGGTTTCCATAACGATATCTCAGAATGTTGCTCCATGAACTGACCCTTGCGGACATCCCTTTGAAAGTTTCTTCTCTATAAACGTATCGACACCTTGAAGAAAAGCCTTCCTATCCATACAATAATCATATCAAATATTATAAATAGTCCTTGGATAATTTAATTTCGCATTCTCTCGAAGAAAAATGGCCACCATAAATTATTAAATGCCCCACTAATATCCATGAAAATACCAATTAAATATTTTTATTAGTATTCTTTATGTATTCAAAATATTATAAACAGTATCTTCTGTTGATCTTCCTTTTCGAAACCCAAATTGACAATTATTTAATCCAATCATTCTAAATTTCATGATTCCTTTATGTATTAACTGTTCATAAATTTTACGAATTGTATTTAAAAGACATATAGGTCTATAAGATTTTGATTTACTGGGATCCCTATCATTGCCTTTATTTGGAAGAATAACTTTGGCTTCCTTCCATCGTATGTGGAATTTTCCTTTCCAAAAACAATCATTAAAACGTTTTGTTAAATATGGTACTAATTTATCTCCAAGGTTTAATAGAACTTCATTGGATATACCATCTGGTCCACAGGTTCTCTGCTTCTTTAATTTCTAAAGAACCAATTGAACTTCTTTCTTATCAAAAGGTGATACTGGATTATTATTTATATATGGCAGTTAAATTAACTCTATTAGTTACATTCTGTCTAGTATCGGACTCCTTGTCGTCATCAGGAGCAAGGTATCTAATAACAATTTAGTTGTATCTTCCCAATTAGTCGTAAAGGTACCATCCGGTTTATTTAATTTATTTAGAATTTCAGGTCTTTTAATTTTAACCATTACAATTTTATATGACATTCCCCATATACTATTAGCCAAATTATATTCCACAAATTTTTGCCATGATTTATTACGTGTATTATGAAGAAGATTTTTACAATTTTCTATGACTTGTCTATATAAATTTAATATATAATTTCTGTCTTCTGGAATTATAGAACGTTGATAAATTTTACGAAATGTTGTCATTTATCTTCTCACTGTTTGTAATTCTTCTAACCAACAGGTATCAGTATAAACTTTATCCCTTCTTTTTGGAAAAGATTGTTTAATTGCACTATTCATAATTGCTGTTAAGACATTAACATCTCCATCTATGGATAAACAATTATATATATATATATAAGATTTTCATTAAATATTAATTTTAACTTTTCAAAGTTGGATTTCTTAAAATTTCTATTTTCCTTTACTAAATAGCAATTTAAATGTTGTAATTCATAATTAAAATAAATTAATCGATGATCGCTGGAAGTAAAATACTGACCTGCCTTCCAATGAGAAATTTTGTTCAAAGCTTTAATATTAACTAACGTTAAATCGATATTTGAAGTTACTCCTTGATTGTTTTCAAAAGTATACGGATTGTGTGGTTTATTTAAAATATACATATTTCGCTCAGAGATTGTTTCAATAATTTACCCCTTGTATCGGAAGATTCATTAAACCACCAAGTTTATTTTGCATTTGCATCAGATGTATGAATAATCTCATAATTTTTAAAAATATTATTTATATTTCTCATTTTATTGAAATACGGATTTATATCATCACATATTGGAATTAGTGATTTGCTGGGATAAAGGAGCCTGATTCTGATGTTACCTCTATAAAATTTGTATGTGAATCACTGAATTGGACAACATTAACAACTTGTAAACTTTTATTCAGGATTAGGATGGCCGCCATTGGATTTTCTCCAGTATTTTTAACCCTAGCCATGACAGGTACATGAATAAGTTTTCCTTTGAACGAATAAGGCTCCTGCATTGTTAATATACCTAGATTTAATTCCTCTAATACGTTTTTCAATTCAGACATGACAATTTTGCTCCTTTGGGCATTTAATTGTGCAATTCTCAAAATTTTCTGATGATATTCTCCTAAATCTGACAGTTATGATTTTTAATAGAATACAACCAACATTAACATAATCATGTTATTTGGGGCCGTCCGGAGGCTGCTATTCTATCACTCTTCTTCTTAACTTATGGACACCTAATATTCTTTCCCATCCAGATCCTTTTCCCATCTAGATTTTAATTTTAAATATATATTTTAACTAACATGCACTGTATTAATATGAGTTTTCTTATATTCTACAAAATGTTTAAATATTGAACTGGTGGTATGGGACTTATAGGAATTTGTTTTTAGGGAATAGGTTTATTTTGAAAGATAGAATTTGGATGTAACATTTGGGAAGATGGGTGTAACTGATTTTGGAATATTAAATTTAGGATAAATAGTATTATCATGTCTTACGTGTATATAAGAATTGGGCCATTTTTTACTATAATCAAAGGCAATTCGTCCATAACATTGTACTAAACTTAAATATATTTCTTCTAAATCCAAAACATCACCTCTTCTACTAATAACTTTTTCTAAAATATTAAAAAGATCCTCAGGATCTGTAGTAATATTATTTGTTCTTAATGTGATCCTACCAATAGCATCGGGAACTGCGAAAACAATTGAACCTCCGCTGGGATGCAATTTTCTAATAAAATGCCTTAAAGCAGCTAATAAATTCTTTTGTTCCTCCAGCCGACTGATGAGCATAGCATTTTCCAAGTTACTATATAAATTGCTGACATCCTCAGAGATTATTGGCACGGTCTGCTCAGCTGACAGACACGTGTTCGGCTTTCTGATGCACAAATCAGGCTCACACACATCGTCACTGAATTTATTCAACTCTTCATTAATGCTTTCAATTTCAAGTGAGATAACAGCATTAACATTACTACTTATGCTACTCCCTACTTTATCACCATCTTCGTATAATTGTTTCCGCATCTTTTTCTGTATATCTCTTTTCCATAGATGTTTAAAAACATTACATTTTTCATTTGTATTATTAATGCTATCAATCTTCTGATCTACATTATCTTCTTGTTCTTCATAGATATCAATTCCTTCTTCATCATCTGTATCGTCAGCATTAAGAATGGAATCATAATCGACATCAAGGGGTGTGGACAGCCCGGACACCTGGAGAGAGACAGCCCACACCAGTAAGAGCAGCCGGAAAACGAGTAAGGGCCATCGTGGAGAGGGCACCTCGGCGCCATCACCACCACCCCCTCGAGTGACACTGCGCGCCGACAGTCGACGGTTGGATGACAGCATTATCGCCGACGGTTGGATGAAAGGGAGGCCGTGCCGAGAGCTGGTGGACACCGGGGCAGCCGTGACCATCATCAGATCTGACGTGGCCAAGACATGGTGGTCCCCGCGAGAAGCGAGGTGGTGGTGACGGCGCGACTGGAAGGACAGAGGCCGAAGAACATGATGCTGGACCAGAAGACGCCTCTGCACGGATTCTGCGTAGCCACGACATTATTGCCGCGCCGAGAGGAGGTGCCAGTGAGGCTGCTCTATCTGACAGACACCGATAACGTCATCCAGGCCGGGACGGATTTGGGTACGCGCGAGCCCGTGGTCAGTGCAAAAGCAATCGACAAGACAGAGCAGCCGGTGCCGACGCAACACTTGGGGCCCCGGCTGGAAGGACTTTTGGAGAGGACGGCCGATCACCTGACCCCAGAACAGCTGGAGAAAGTTCGGCAACTGCTGAGGCGATACAAGCGTGTCTTCAGCCAAGGTAACTGACTACGGCCTCACGGACAAAGTGCTTCACCACATCGACACTGGAGACGCCCGGCCTATTCAGCAACCACCTAGACGCGTTACGATGGCAAAAAAGGTGGCGGTACGGGATATGGTAGACGACATGAAAACCAGTGGAGTGATTAAAGAGTCTGATAGCCTTTCATGTTCCCCTGTAGTTCTGGTGACAAAGAAGAACGGTGAGCTACGCTTCTGCGTGGACTACAGGAAGCTGAACGCTAGCACCAAGAAGGACTGTTCCCCCTTACCCCGGATTGACGACACCCTGGACAGGCTGGCTGGTGCGCAATGGTTCTCGACCCTAGACCTGAAGAAGGGTTACTGGCAGGTAGCTCTGGATCCGAGAGACAAGGAGAAGACCGCATTTTCGGCAGGCCAAGGGCCTTGGATGTTCACAGTTATGCCCGTTGGTCTTTGCAACGCACCAGCCACCTTCCAACGACTAATGGAATCAGTGATGAGAGGGATGACTTATGACGCCTGCCTGCTATTCCTGGACGACATCATCATTGTCAGTAAGACCTTCGAAGACCATCTCGAAAACCTGAGCAGGGTGCTACAGAGACTACAGGCAACCATCTTGAAGCTGAACGCGAAAAAGTACCAGCTCTTCCGCAAGGAAGTTAGCTACTTGGGCCACATAGTCTCAGCAACTGGAGTGGACACAGACCCGGAGAAGACACAGGCTGTGAGAGATTGGCCTCGCCCAAAGGATAAGTGAGGGTTCCGCAGTTTCCTGGGGCTGTGCAGTTATTATCGCAGCTTCATATAGGGGTTCTCCAAAATCGCCAAGCTCCTCACCCACCTGACAGAGGAACACCGACCTTATGTGTAAACGGATGACGCCGAAGACGCTTTCCAGGGCTGAAGAAGACACTGGGTAGTGCTACTATTCTGGGATATCCACAACCAGGTAGCAGCTTCATTGTGGACACCGAAGCCAGCGATCATTGCATTGGAGGCGTCCTATCCCAACTCTAGGACGAACATGAGCGGGTGACAGCCTACTACAGCAAGACGCTATCCAAGACAGAGAAGAACTATTGCATCACCCGGCGAGAGTTAATGGTGGTAGTAAACACCTTGGGGCACTTCCACAAGTACCTGTACGGTTAGCCATTCCACCAGAGGACTGAATACTCCGCCCTCACCTGCCTATTGAGCTTTAGGAACCTGCACGTTGGATCCAGAGGCTGCAGTAATACGACTCCACCTCCGAACATCGTAGAGGGAAGATCCATGGCAACGGAGACGGCATGTCCCGAAGACCCTACCCGGAAGGTTACGGCCAGTTTAGAAGAGTGGAAGAGAAGGAGCGTGCCGCAGCTCTCCGAGTGGTCACGGCAGTGCCTGCAGATGGCTGGGAGAGCGCAGGCCTGAGGAGGGAGCAGCTGGCGGACGCAGACTTGGGGCCACTCTTGAGAGAAGTGTAGGCAGGGATAAGACCAACCTGGGACGACATTGCACACGGAAGTGATGCGTACAAGTCATACTGGGCCCAATGGGAGTCGTTGAAGACCAAAGAGTGTGTGCTGTTCCGGGTATGAGAATCTCCTGATGGGAAGACGCAGAGAGAACAGTTGGTAGTTCCTCGAAGTAAGGTCCCGGAGATCCTGGAGGAAGTGCAGGCCTGTACTTCAGGAGGACACCTGGGAGCAAACTGAACAATTGACAAACTCCGATAGGGCTACTACTGACTGAGGCTCCAAGCAGACTAGGAGCCGGGGTCGCATGCAGCAGTACAACGTCGGAGTGCCATTCAAACGGATCGCCGTAGACATAGCTGAACCATTCCCAGTGTCCGACCGAGGCAATAAGTACTTGATGGTGGTCGTGGACTACTTCACCAAGTGGCCGGAGGTGTCTGCAATCTTGAAGCAGGAGGAAAAGACAATCACAAACTGCCTCGTGGAGCAAGTGTTATGCCGAATTGGAGTGCCGTTAGAGTTCATCAGCTACCAGGGTACCAATTTTGAGTCCAATCTAATGAAGGAGGCACTAGAAAGACTTGGGGTTAACAAGACCCGCACAACACCTCTACATTCCTAGTCGGATGGCATGGTCGAAAGGTACATCAAGCCCTTAGAAGAACACCTGAGTAAGGTCGTAGCCAGCCATCATCAAGACTGGGACGTCAAGGTGCCATTGTTCTTGCTGGTCTACCGCTCGTCTACACACGACACCAGTGGGATGACGCCGAGAGTTACGCCTGCCTTGTAACGTTGCTTTTTGGAGCCCCACGGAAAAAAATAGCCAGCAAACGAGTATGTGGAGAACCTGGTGGACCATCTCCATGACATGCATGAGAGGGCAGGACATCCAGAAGGCGAGTGACCACATGAAGACCCGATACGACAGGCAAGCCAACAGACAAGGGTTCCAGCAAGTTGACCTAGTCTGCTTGTACCCGGACCAAGGTACGCTGCCCGAATCTTCAACAGCCGAGGCAAGGACCTTACCGGGTGGGGAAGAGGATTAGCGATGTGGTGTACCTCAACCAGGAGGTGCTCCGAGGGAAGGTGTTGTTGTTACACCTGATCGTCTGGCCCACTACCATGGTGCTGTTTGGGACGACCAGCCTTGAAGAGGGAGGAGTGTTGCTAACCCGATCGCGATAGCGCGGCTTGTCTACACAAAGGAACTGATAGGCAACACGGAGATAAATAGTATGCCGGAACAAATTAAGATAGCGCTAAGTTAAGAGACTTGCAGGCACAAATAAAGTTTCCCGTCTAGAAAATTCGAGTTTCATCTGGTGACAGAACATTCGATTTTTCGATTGTTACAGAACAGTCTCGAATTATCAATGAGGTATTTAAGGAAGCGACGACTCACCAAGAGTCAGTGTAAACTGGAGTTGTAACAAGAGTGTTGTAAAATTTAGAAACAGTGCCGTAATGAGAGAGTGTGATCAGAACTGAATTCTGTGGACGTTTTTGTTTGTGGACAATTACCTTTGAAGATTGTATTGTGTATGTTACGTAATTCTGCTGTAATCTGCAAGTATACCAAGTGCATTTCTACGGAAATAAAGAATGTTTTGAATTTCTGCAACTTGGACTTTAAATTCTACGAACCCACAAAGTCACAGTATATAATATTCCAGTTGAGTACCAACTCATTAGTGAGTGCAAGTAATACTATGTAGTAACATCTCCAGATGTATTCAGTTTAGTTTCACGTACGCTTGATCTTTATAATCTATTACTACTACTTAAAAAACATTCACTTAAGTCTTAAAATTGCATTCAAAACTACTTTAAGGATAAAGGCTGCCGCTAAAATGTTGTAAGCTGATAAATTATATACATACCTTGACTTCGTGCAGTTTTCACTGTACCTCAATAAGCTCTTACTTTCACACTACTGATGCTATCTGGTTCAAATGTCAGTTTCACTGACATTTCGTTTATTTTACACGATCACTTCATTTTCTTAGCGACTTAGTGGAGTACTAAAATGCACACGATGTAGCCTGATTTCCAGACGATTTACCCGCTAGAGAGTCGAACACAAGGTCTGTTTAATCTCTTGGAGTAGCAACACTTCCTGCATGTCACGGCATGTCACGGTCGCTAAGAATTCGCTCGGAGAACATCACCAGAATTGCAATAACCAAATCACTTGTACACAGCTGGAAATTTCCACTGAGTTCTAGTGCGTTCGAGAAGCGGGGAGAAGGGAAAATTGAAAAAGATTTTTGAGATCTGTTAATTGCGCTTCTGGTACAATGCTTCTATTTCTAAAAAAAATTATAAATTAATCTAAATTCCTGCAATAACTTTTAATGAGTAGACCAATGAATTTAGTATAAAATGCTCTAAATATTTAAGCATAGAGTTTACCTGTTATTTATTGCTTCCAGAAATTTTAACGCATTTTCATGTACTCAATGGCTTAAATTAATTTCAGAAATAATTTTTCATAAAAATCTTTTGAAAATAATAGTTTTGATATTAACTTATGGATCCAATTACGTGTTTCCAAAAAAGAAAGGATAAAGTTATTAGTCATGTAAATATTTAAAAAAAAATGACATTTTAAATTGCTACAACTATTTTTGAGAAAATAAAATATGACGATCAACAAGTTACAATGTGGGGGATATTTTGTGTTGGAAGAATTTTCTTGAAAATTTCCATTGGAGAAGTCAAACTCAAATATGAAGTTTATAGCTTGATATTTTTCTAAATGTGCTTTTGTTAGAATGGGAGAGCGATTACCACTGTTTCGCTGATTGAAAGACTAAAAATCACACCTCTGTGTACAAATTTCCAACTCCGACATATAACGGACCGTCTCAAAGTTGAAACTTTTCAGGAGACTGCGGCCACTTGCATGAAGTTTTAGAATTCGTGTGATTCTTGTTGGAAACTTAATTTTTTGGTGGACAAAGTGGTGCACTTTTAAAATAAATAGAATGGATTATGTACTGAAAGATCACTTTCATTAATCAACCGTAGAAGAAAACCTTGGAATTAAACGATTATACGCTCAACAACCTAATAATTTTACACTTAGGTAAGAACCACTTAAAAAAAAAAAAAAAAAAAAAAAAAAAAAAAAAAAAAAAACGGAAGTTACTGTATCCGTTAGTATAGCAAGATCGTGTTTTACAGTAGTTTGAATTAGTTGTGTCTGAAATTCGTGAGAACAGTAGTTGATACCAGATTGATGATACTCATGTTCCCTGAAGAAAGCGACAGAATTACTTTCCTAAAACGAAACTGAATTAAGATGCCAAAGAAGAATGTGACACAGGGGTGAATTAAATAATAAGACCATTCCAATAGTTTCATATTTTCAATCTTTTGAAGCTATTGACCCAAATTTGTTTATCATGTCCGGAGAAAATTTTTCTGCTGAATATGTGAGAAAATTTTTGCATTAAATTACAATCTCAAGAACCACTACGGGAAGTAAAAAAATTAACCACCAGAAGAGTATAATAATGATAATAATAATTATAATATTTATAATAATAATAATAATAATAATAATAATAATAATAATAATAATAATAATAATAATAATAATAATAATAATAATAATAATAATAATAATAATAATAATAATAATAATAATAATAATAATAATAATAATAATAATAATAATAATAATAATAATAATAATAATAATAATAATAATAATAATAATAATAATAATAATAATAATAATAATAATAATAATAATAATAATAATAATAATAATAATAATAAT
>CM060950.1:314482650-314495150 GCA_030765055.1 Mantis religiosa
TTGTTACACTTTTTGCCAATTCTAGTCTTTTTTCATCAAGTCTTCTGCAATTAAATATTATATGGTTAACGGTCTGTTCTTCTTTTCCGCAAGGACAGAGTGGATTATTTATTATTCTAAATCTGTATAGGTATGCGTTTAATTTTCCATGGTCAGTTAACATTGTAGTGAGTTCTGGGGATATTGGAATCTTTTGACGCAATCTATTTTTCACTAACGGGAAGAATGCTTTAGTCACTGCACCTTTCGTTGTGTTCGTCCAGACTTGTTGCCACCTGTTGAGTCCATATTCCTTCGCTCTTGTTACAATTACCTCTTTTGGTATTGATGATGATAGTGATAGTAATGATGATAGTGATAATAATAATGATAGTGATAATAATAATGATAGTGATAATAATAATGATAGTGATAGTAATGATGATAGTGATAGTAATGATGATAGTGATAATAATGATGATAGTGATAGTAATGATGATAGTGATAATAATAATGATAGTGATAGTAATGATGATAGTGATAATAATGATGATAGTGATAATAATGATGATTGTGATAATAATAATGATAGTGATAGTAATGATGATAGTGATAATAATGATGATAGTGATAATAATGATGATAGTGATAGTAATGATGATAGTGATAGTAATAATGAAAGTGATAATAATAATGAAAGTGATAATAATAATGATAGTGATGGTAATAATGATAGTGATAATAATAATGATAGTGATAATAATGATGATAGTGATAGTAATGATGATAGTGATAGTAATGATGATAGTGATAATAATAATGATAGTGATAGTAATGATGATAGTGATAGTAATGATGATAGTGATAATAATGATGATAGTGATAATAATGATGATAGTGATAATAATAATGATAGTGATAGTAATGATGATAGTGATAATAATGCTGATAGTGATAATAATGATGATAGTGATAATAATGATGATAGTGATAGTAATGATGATAGTGATAGTAATAATGAAAGTGATAATAATAATGAAAGTGATAATAATAATGATAGTGATGGTAATAATGATAGTGATAACAATAATGATAGTGATAATAATGATGATAGTGATAGTAATGATGATAGTGATAGTAATGATGATAGTGATAATAATGATAGTGATAATAATAATGATAGTGATAATAATAATGATAATAATAATAATAATAATAATAATAATAATAATAATAATAATAATAATAATAATAATAATAATAATAATGATAATAATAATAATAATAATAATAATAATAATAATAATAATAATAATAATAATAATAATAATAATAATAATAATAATAATAATAATAATAATAATAATAATAATAATAATAACAATAATAATAATAATAACAATAATAATAATAATAATAATAATAATAATAATAATAATAATAATAATAATAATAATAATAATAATAATAATAATAATAATAATAATAATAATAATAATAATAATAATAATAATAATAATAATAATAATAATAATAATAATAATAATAATAATAATAATAATAATAATAATAATAATAATAATAATAATAATAATAATAATAATAATAATAATAATAATAATAATAATAATAATAATAATAATAATAATAATAATAATAATAATAATAATAATAATAATAATAATAATAATAATAATAATAATAATAATAATAATAATAATAATAATAATAATAATAATAATAATAATAATAATAATAATAATAATAATAATAATAATAATAATAATAATAATAATAATAATAATAATAATAATAATAATAATAATAATAATAATAATAATAATAATAATAATAATAATAATAATAATAATAATAATGCATTAAAAATATTCCTTCAGTCACTTAGCTCTTCATTTTCTCATGCAACACTCTTTTAAGGAAGCATTCTCCGTAGTACACAAAACGCTGCAAAGTGCACTAACTAACAACTCCAATTCCAGCAGACAAGGTATAGAGAAGTTTCAGTTCACTGAAAAGAATTAAGTCTTTCATTAGGAACATCATGGGCCAAGATATACTTAATATCTTGGCTGTTTGTTCCATTCACAGAGAGGGAAATAGTGAAATCCATAACTTCCACTATAGAGTGGCCGAAATTCTTTGCCGCCTAGCAGAATATACTGCGTTATCAGCTCCTGTGCAAGTAACACTGTCACTTGGTGAGTTCTATTTCATCTTTTATTATTATATACTTGATGCTTAAAAATATATAGTGTTTTGACACATTTCTGCTATTGCAGTGTTTTTAGCAATGCAACAAAGGTGACTTGTTAAAAGTTATAAGCCCACTTTACTTTCATTATAAGCATTCTCACATCAGGCCCACCAAGAAAAATGCTCACGAGCCATCACAGGCAACGACTGATGCTTGGTCTTGTATTTGCACGCTAAATTCCATATACAGAGATTCAGGGTTCGATTCCGCCTGGAAAATAGGAATTTTTCTTTAACCAGGATTACTCGCTATAATCCGCAGAGTCTGAATTACGAGTAAGGGTGTTTTAAATTTTAATATACCAGATCTCAATTTATCAGTAATGATTCGCATAAAAATTTATTATTCAAACTACAGCTCTGTTTCTTCTTGGTAGGTTTGAATATTATGTAGGCTAAGCTAAGTAACAATTTTCGAGCCCAATAAAGCGGAAACACCTAGAAATCATCTGATCAATCACTTTTAATTATACTAATCTGTGTTTTGTACTATAAGCAGGTAACAGTGATGAACATGAGTTGCTTAATTAAGAATATTTATGTACATGCGTATGCACCCTTAATAATTTTGTACACTTTATGGATGTAAATGTTTTCAAAATGTTGACACACACTGCTCGATTACAGTTATAAGTGTAATCTAAATGTCATTAGATGTCTTCTATAATTTTTGAAGAAGCCATTTAATATCTATTATAAGGCTTAATCTGACGCTTTTCTTTTTTCTATTTAATTATACTTCACTTCTTAAACCGCAAAGGATCTATTAAGAGAGAATGCTGGCATTTAGGAATTTCCTCTTCTGGTTGTTTCAAAAATAAAACATAAATGCTTAAATATCTTTCGCATTTTAAGGTGTACCGAAAGGATACACAAATTTTTAAAATTCATTTTTATGAGTTTCTGCTCAAACATTTTTAGATGCTTGGTTATATACTATATCGTATGAGCATCTTAATCTGCAAATCTGTAAGAAAAATCAAAGTTGAGTAAAATGCACTGGGAGAAAATTCAGAACATTAGACCACATGTCTGGATATTTTAATTGCCATATTCTGCAACTTTAAGACGCTCTGTAAAAAAGCCATGATATATAACTGAAACTAAATATTCTAAGTATGTTTGAACTTAAAAGCACAATATATGTCGTTGGAATTAGTACTTACGTTTAAATGTTAGAAAGGTTTAGAGAAAGGAAGAGAACTGTAGAGCTGCCTTTATTTTTGTACGTGCATCGGCCCTCCGAAAAGAAAATAACTACAGTATAATGGATGGATGAGGTCCTCATATATATATATATATATATATATATATATATATATATATATATATATGCATCCCTGAGGTGATTTTAAGTGAAACCAGTTTCCTTTTCGCCTAGAATGGCAACGATACATTATATTTTACTGCGGTTATTTATTTCTAAACTTATCCAACATTAAATGTTGTTCGTAGGTAACCAGAAAGTATGATGGCTATAGAGGCACTGTGTAGAGTTTCCAGGAAGTAGATGAACTCCTAAAAGATCATAACAGGAGAAATCTGAGAGGAATGTGGGCATATAATATCAGGCAAATAGGATATGTTAGTTTCTACAATGTCGTAGGTTTCGAAACACTTTGAGCAAGTTGTTCTGTGAAAAATGTTATGTTTCTTTAATCGTATACCAATGTCAAATGCTAAGCTCTAAGACTTGGTCAGAAATGTTTGAAGCAAAATTGGTGAAGATAAGATTTTCAATAACGGCTTCAGCAATCCAAGAAGCTTCTCTACCGCTTTTCTACATGACTCTCATCAGTAACAAACTGCTTACAGGTTGAAGTCCCTGCACCTAGAGCACGCATATCTTCATTACTATGAAGATGTAGGAATAATTTCATGATAATATTGATGACACATATACAAATGCAGCCCATTTTTCAATCACACTGACATCTGTACTAAGTTGCTCATAGCAGTAAGGCGAAACTAACTCTTATCGCGTGATTTACTCAGCCCAATGAAAAAAAAATAACCTCTCATTTATACACATCTCTAGAACTGATTAGACTGTCTGTGATCTGGTACCAAGCACAGTAACCCCAAAGGTTTGTGCTTTGATTCCTGTTTAGTAGGAACTTTCTTTTAGCCAGGATTAGTCCTTATTCCTCCAATAGAGTTCTTAAGCATAAAAGGGGCTGTGAACGTGTGTGGAATTTAAAGACAACTCAAAGGCTAGTTGCAATAGTAAACAAGTGAAACAATTGACGAAGCAATTGTTCCAAAGGCAAACTCGCCGGCCTATGTAACCTAGATTTTGTACGTGGCGTACAGGAATTGGAAAATAAGATATGATTACATTAGGAAGGTATGCTACAGAAATATAACGTCAAAAACTTGATTTACTTTATTTTTAAAAATGTTTTACTTAAGTCTTACTGCCAATTTCCTTTACAATTTTATAATTTTAAACAATGAGAAAAACTTAAAAAAAAACTGCCTGCATCAACCTAAAAAGTGCGTCTTTGTAGGAATTCACATATCGATATTCCCCAAAATCACAATTTTGTAGGTTTCATAGAACACGAGATACATAAGAAACCAAAGTAAGTGGAAGTAAATTCTGCTCATGGACCAACTGTGATGCGTGTAATCGGAGGTTCCGTTAAGGTAAATTTTAGAGAGAAGGTACAGAAATATAATAATTTATCTGAGTGTATTTTTAAACAAGCATTTGTGGGTTGTGTTCCCCTAGCAAGCGCTGCCAATAGGCTTCCAGATTAACACATCAACGTCAGTACGGGTTGATTATGATTACGGGAGGCACTCTGTTATTAGGGCGTCCCGTGGGGGTCAAAGCCAGTCCTGATTAACGTCCCTACAACCGCTCCCTTGGGCTGAACAACATACACACTGACAGCGCTCGGTCCCCTGTAATACACATGTAGTTTACATTTCTTCTGTTCTGAATCAAGTGTGTCATGATTTGCAACTGAAGTGGCACACTTTAGACCTGGCGCCGAAGAGTTTGTAGTTCACAGTATTGTTGAAAACTGTTTCAGAATTTAAATGAAAACACCTACATTTTTATAAAAGAACGTTGCTTTGATACAAACTCATTCATAAAACATGACCTGCCAGCATAATGCACTTATATTTCTTAAAATATAGGTACAGCATCTGGACAGCAAAAACCCAATCAATACAATGAACCGCAAGTGGGTACGTGCTTTGACAACAACTGTATAATCCTTACTCAGTGGGTTGGATGAAATAATGATAAGGGGCGTTCAATCCAAAAGTGTAGAGGGATAAGATTCAAAGTGATGTTGGTGTCTCTTGCCTTCCTTTTACAGTATGGGAACAAAATGAAAATACAATGGAAGGTTTACACTGACGTCCGAGGGTCAAACTTTTATGGAAATAAGCATTTCTTTAACACTATCCGTGTGTAGGCTGAGGCTGCTAAACACGGCTACCTTAGCCTACTTATGACTAATGTGGAAGAAATGATTATTTCCATCAACTTACCTAAAAACATGGTTGTTTAACTGTGAAACTTGGACTTAAGTACTTACAGTATAGTAAGTCGCCACAAATGATGCGTGTTTCATTGTATATGAGAAACCCTAGTGGTTTACCGAGAAATATGAGAGTCAGATGGAGAATTTAATATCATGTTGGTATGTTAGCCATAGTAGCTCAGTGATTTAGAGCAACCGATCTGAGACCGGGAGATCCACGATTCAAATTCCGGCTATGGCATTGCATTTTTCAGTGTGGCTTTACGCATCCAAACTTTTATGCTAGTCAGGAGCAATGAGCACCACCACAAAAGCCAGATTAATAAATTTAATAAAGCACTTACATATTTTAATAATAACCTAACATTAGTGGTGATAAGTTAAACTATAATCAATAAAATAAATATTGTGCAATGCAGAAATTAAACGCCACCAAGTGTCAGAAAATAACATTTCATCCTCTAAACACACCACAGCTTATCTTCAAGTCCTGCTGAACTACTATTTACAGTTTCAGACTAATTGTAAATAAATCAGCAAGGCTTAGAGTTCATAGTCCTCTAAACGAATCTTGCCAGGCCTCTAGTTGTCAATAGGGAACGGAACTTTAGGTGTTAAACAGTTAAATTTATTTAAGTTTCACCCATTAAAGACCAAGAAAATATTTGTTAGAAAGTTCAGAACATTGACTAAAACAATATATATATATATATATATATATATATATATATATATATATATTCTTTTGCTTTGCATAATAGAAAAACTTGTAATAAAATAATTGTTTTGGTAACTCACCAGTGATGGATTATTATTGATATAACATGTCAATTGTTGGAAATTGTTTGGTGTTACAGTGCACAGCATATGTCTTCTCTAAATTGTCCATTAGAACTCTCTGCCGATTGTTAAGTAGCTCTGCACGGTATTGGGAGAATGATCGTTCTACGGCATGTGATGTCACTGTTGCATATTTAATAAAAGGCATGCCACTAGTTCTTACACTCTCAATTCTACTTAACTTGTTTCATAATTTGTAACCCTATAATTTTTTCAAACGCCAATTTGAACTTGTTTTGTAGAGTTTGCATGTTTAAGCCTTCGAGTGAGCTGATTTTAGTTATAAATTAACTACTTCCTTAACACTTTCTATTAGGAAATTAGTTGTTGCTTCTATTTCTTTTTACTTAAATAGCACAAGAAACTCAAATTAACAGCAATATATGTCACGATATTTCTTAAATAACTGTCACGTAAGAGATTCTGACCAATTTCTAAACATGAAGCATTATCTTTGTCCAGTTAATCAATAACAAATTTAAAGCTATCAAAGTGTTTCGCATAGTACACCACAGCCAAGGGCCAAGTGCCATAGCAAGTAACAATTGGTGGTGGTGGTGGTAATGGAACATTGGAATTTTTGTTTATAAAGAAACCTGCTCTCTTAGGGGTTTTAACAAACACTTTATTTACGTTGGATATCAGCTTATCCACCTTGGGGTAAGCAGCGAAACTGTTTCACACATTCTATGTAGCGCATGCACACAGCCTAATTCAGGTGTATCATTTTCGGATAGCTGACGCTAAGTACTTCTGCTATTTTTATCCTGCGAGATGCTGCGTCGGGCAGAAAAAATAAACACATTATAGTACTTAATACCATTTAGCTATAATGTGTGCATATATTTAGTGAAGAACATTCTAATTTGCTGCCAACATTTCTTTGCAAGCTAATAAAAGCGCACGATTAGAAACTATCTCGTCATATTTAAGAACCTTGATCACTACATTTCCAAATTTTCGTCCTGTTGACTGAGTTCCATAAATACACACCCATATTTTCGCATTTTCGTTCACAGCCCTGATTTACCGTAATATTTCTTCGTGGTGATTTGCAAGTTAGTGTTTCCTTAAAGTAGATTCATCAGGAGGATCAAAGTTCTTCTACCTCATGAGAAAAGCAGTAACCTCCTGACTATTTTATGTAGAGAAATATTCGCCGAAACAAAAGTTCCACACAAATCTGAATAAGATTCACAACACTTTGAAGGTCCGGAATATGAGCTGGAGGATCCCACTTCACTTGGAAGCACCTGCTTCATAAAAGAACGTAAAGCTGACAAGACGTATTTGTTGCCGGATAAATGTTGCTTTACTTGGGAGCGTTGATCGGCTGTTTTAGACCTTCCACAAGGCTTAAAATATACAATTTTTCCATATATTTTGAATGCACCTGAGAATTGTTTAACGTTCTGCTGCACCCAAAAAGTTACACTACCTTTTACTTACGCCATTTTGATATATATGTATATATACATATACATATATATGTACGAATCACTGAACACGTATAGTAGGTAAGCATTTTCCGGCACTTCTGACAAGTAGTGAACTGAAAGAACAACAATAACTCAAACGCGCAATCTTGTTGTGTTAAAGTACATTGTTCAATACTGTAGCATCTGAAACTTCTTTCCTGCGGGTTAAGTGTATATTTTTATATTGTAGCGAGCTGTTGATAACACATAATTTAATCTAATTTTACAGGATAAGCAGAAGGTTGCACTCCTTTTCTCAAAAACGAAGTTATGTGCACTCCTTTTCTCAAAAACGAAGTTATGTTGTTTGCCAAACACAATAAACGGAGAAACAAAGCTCGGTACAGTATATTGGTAAAATGCATAAAATATTATGTACTAGTGACTAACTAAATTTTGCTAAATATTTATTTATATTTAAAATATGCATTTACCTAAAAATCCATTCCCTAGCCATCAACACTGCCTGCCAGTAGCAACCATCACGTCCGCTTGTCCTAACTCGACACAATAAGGTCGCAGCGTTCCAATAATCTCTCCCTGTAGTTTACCAGGCTATCTACCCACTCTACTATGCATAATAATTGGACAAATTGCTGAAGAATTTCCTTCGGTGGTCTAAATAATTATTCGGTTATCAAATCTTAAGTGAAATGAGCAGGTATATTTAAATATACAATTTCTTCTTCACCTAAATATTGTAATGAATTCTTCCCGGTATATTTAGGCATTTTTTGTTTGTCTTTCTACATTCTTCAGGTTTTGAACTTACTTTAGGCAGTTATATTTCCCTAACATGCTGTACGAATATAGAGCATATCACTGCATGCTTCTGCGTATTTCGAACTCCTCTTTAACCTGAATGACGTTCTATAGCTTTGTATAACTGGCGAAGTAAATAAGCTCACCAAAATTGATTGCGTGCAAAATATATTTATCAGGAAAATGCATTTTATCTCACAAATTTTGTTTCATTCACCGTTTCCGAGATAAAGAGGTAATGCATAAAACGTTTAAATATGTGCCGCTAATTGGTGACTAATACTCCGGATATTAATATGTTTGCATCAATGTTTGTTTCCGTGGATACCAATTTTGACAGTTTTCTATTCTTGACGATTTTCTATCCGAAATCAAATGACCTACACTTGGAAGTAATGAGAAAGTATCTTGCAAAGTAACAAACAGCTAATTAGCTCACCAGGGCCATGAGAGAATGTCTGTAAACTACATAAATGGAAGTATTTTACACTTATGTGAAAAAACAGTATAAAATATATATTTATATGTATTTCCATATTACATGCATAGTATCAAAGGTCTCTGCAGTTACCACTTTAGCAACACAATTAAAAACAGATAAATAGTATTATATATACTAAGAATATTATGTGTAGCTGTCCCGTTACGCACTCTACTATTGCTTTTATATTATTTAGTGCATATTAAAGGAAATTTTCGTTCACATTACGCTTATCATTCGACGCAAAGTAGGTGACACATGAGATGAAGAAACATGAAAATGTTTGTTTTCTAGCCCATTTGTTAGCAGTGAGTTAACTTTTAATGCTATGAAAGCTAAAAAATGTGAGAAGCATTACTTCAGATGTCATTATTGAACAGAAATTTCTTTAGCCGTAGCGCCCATACCTTACGTATAATTCAAGCAACATAAATTTTTCTGTCTTCCTCTGGACTAAGAAACATTACTAATGCATTATTTGGTACTAAAATGTATTAACATAAATGTTTCCCTTACCTTATGACCAGGTTTGCCTGTAGCGGATACTTTTAATTTTCCATTCATGAACTACAAACGGGTATCTTGAGTGCGTATCACTTATTTTCATGGAAGATTTATTTGGTTAGTAAAAAATAAAAATAATATTCTATGTTCTCATATTAACTTATAACTTCTGAATTAATGTAAATCAGTATCACCAAATGCCTGCACTTGGGACATAAACAAATATTTGTAGGACTTAATTAATTGAATTAACCGATTTTGTTGTAATTGTAAGGCTTATACTTAATATTTCCTCTAAATTCGTGCAGTAATTATCAATGGTATACATCGTGCTCTAAAATAAAAGTAATAAGAACAAAAGATATAAGAGAAGTAATCTTCGTCAGATTCATCTGACATAAGGTCATTTACCTCTATACATAGACTGCTTCCCATGTGGAACTCACAATCAGATTGAAGATTTCTGTTTTCATTTTCATTTCCGTCTTAGTTGTGATGCCACTTGAACACTGTCATACTTTAAGATAATTATCACTTCACTTACTGACCATTTGTTTTGATCTTTAGATGTCATCTCACGTTTTGCTTGAGACTCTATCATTTTTATTGGGTTAAATATAACACATGGAGGCAACCTTACTACCAAATGCCCTCATGTCAAGCCATCTCGTCAATTACGTAATTCTTGTGTGTAGGGGTTAAAGATTGTCAATTATTTCAAGAAATCAGATATAACAGGAACGGAATTTTCTGATAGTGAGTCTGCCTCACGTTCAAAATTTCCGAGTTCAAAACTCCAAAAAGGTGAGTTATTTGGATAAGATTTTATTCCGGGGTTTCCCTTATCCTAAAAGATGAATGTCGGGTAACCCTAAGCTCTATGGGCTCATTTGAGCATTTCACCCATTCCGCTGATTTTCCGACATAACAACGTTGATGGAAAAAAGAAAAAGGAAAAAAAGGAAGACCTTGAATTTTGTGCTCTCGTATTAATTCGGTTGTGATACGAAGTATTATCTAAACAATTGCAGATGGCTCTTCTAAATGTTTTAAGACATAGTTTTAAAACAAGTTTTCGAAAATGTCTTGATCCATGTTTATCCAGAGGCACAAGCACCATGATTTTTGAGTAGTAAGGCATTATTCAGAAATTCCGACTTTACACCTCATTGAATAATAACAATTCTTTCACCTTTGTTACCCAGTGAAGCAATGTTTGTGTCGACCACCCAATTTCTCATGTGACAAGCGTTACTATCATACAATGTTCTATCCAGATAAACGTCACTGTGTCCTTGTTCACGAGAATTCTGTATCTATTTCAAATATTTATATAGTTATTCGGTAACGCCATTGGACTCAGTTCTGCTGGATTTCTTTGCCAAAGTGCAGTATTCAAACACTTCGGATAACCAACGTCTACTCAGTGTTGTTCTTCCATAGAAAACCATAATCAGTACCCGCTACTTTTCGTACATAAAACGAGCTAACATTGCACTGTGGGTAACACTTCATCCATATAGCTCTCATACACTATTCTATACAGGTCGCCGGTTAAGTCATAGATACCATCAAATAGTAATTTATTTCTGTTTATACGCTTTTTGGTAGCTTTCTTTGTATTTGAGATATTTTTTTGTGGTAATACTTACACCAGTAGTATCAGGGTTCAGTTAGTTCAAACATTTTGTTGATATAACGTCACCGTTTTCAAGTTCAGTTTTAAAACTTTTTCATACATTTGAATTAATTTAACAGCTTGTCTCCTAAGTTTGTCACCACTTCCAATCGCATAGGTGTTCGCTGAAATGAAGGACCAGAAAGTTTCTCATTCACGTTTAAATTTTCTTCACAGGTTTCCTCGCCTCTTAAACGAGCATGGAAAAAATGAGATATTCACAGATTCACTTCTTCACTTCAACATTCTGAATTTACAACTGTAACCTACTTCGAACAGTAGATTCTTTCACTAAGAGTATATTGAGATGTCATTAACAGCGGAAGAAAGGTGTGAGGCAGCCTTAAAACTTCTTGAAATGTGTTCGTTTAGAAACGGGCACTACTGTGTGAATATTACAATGTACTAATTACAAATACGGTAAAACCCGCCTGCCTCTGTAGCCTAGGTGGTAGTTTGTCAGCTTACGTTCAAGAGGTCCCGAGTACGAATTCCGGTGAGGGTGAATTAGCTATACAAGCTTTTTCCTTTTCCGCGAGTTTCGCTTATTCTGCAATATAAATGTCTAGTAACTCTAAGCTCTACGTACACTTGACTCTTATTTTAACAACATTTCAACGATTTCAGTAACTGTGCTTTATGAACTAGCCTTGAAGGACGTAAATAAAAAATAAAAAAGCAGTAAAACCCTATAATTGCGCTCCCGATTATAACGCTGTCCCGTTTATTACGCTCTATTGTAAAGAAGTTCCATATTATTGGGTATAATTCCATCCTATATAACGCTTCCAAATCCGTCTATTAGCGCTGTTTTTCGCATCAGAAGTCAATAAAAATATACAATGTGGCCCTACTGCACCGTCTTTTGCGTAAGCAGATATACAGATTACAACGGGGAAATTTCAACTAAACGCACTGCAATGGCGCAGGCAACTTCCTTCCCGTCCTTTCGATTCTCAGCGAAGCGGTGCGATGAAAGGAACTTCCCAGCAGTAAACTAC
>CM060950.1:314502650-314507650 GCA_030765055.1 Mantis religiosa
CAGACAACATGTATGCTAGAAGTGGAGTCCCTAGCTATTCCAATATGGGAAAGTCCTGACGTTTTAGCCACCTACAACCGGGGTTTTCGGGTGTAATTAAGAAACCTTCAGAAAGAAAGGCGGCCCCTTAAGTGCTAAGTAGAAATCGTTCTCACCAGCAATTTCACGTCCTGCAGCAACACATAAACCGCCATTTTGTAATCTGTAATGCATAAACAAGTGAAAGCGAATAAGAACAGAAAATTCTTGATAAATGGATAATTAACGCAGCACTCACCCACTGTCACTGGGAAAGCTCATCGTCAGATTGGTCAATCCAAGGGACATCAAACCCAGGATTCCGAATGCAAACCTCCGCGTAGTATCTGTCTCGATAGGATCACGGAAAATGTATACTAATTGGAATGTGTGGCTAGGGAAAAACACGAGAAACTCCACTCAGGCTCACGACAACAGCTCTCTAGTCATAGTGTTCAGATATGTGTAACCTCAAACCAGAACGATCCTGTAATAAACATAACGAAGTGTGAAAGGGGAGAGATAGAAATACTTTAGCGGTAGAGGGAAATTCATGGGCATTTATAGAGGCGTTTCCTTTCTGGAACCAATCAGCAGCCTGAGTGCTCCGTTAAATTTTTCTCTCTGTCAACTTCCGCATGTTTGCCACAGGAGCGTTCTAATTTGAGAAAAAATTATACATAGAATAGAAATTTAATGAGAGTTCGAGTTCCTAATTTTCCCTAGTTGTAAGTGTATATAATATATTACAATGATATTAGCAGCGTGTTCGACAGCAAAGAAGTTTTCAGTTGCCGAATGATTGCAGCCCGTTCACTTTTGCTTGATGAGCGCCCCCACAACTCCCCCTCCCGATTTGCTGTGTCGTACTTCATAATTACGGCGCCTGAGTCAAGTTATAGATTCACCTCGATCCTCTGTAACCTCAGTTTGTCACCGGTAAATTTATATGCATCTGGGAAAGGTGCGACATAACCCTTTCATTTCACGTAACCTAACCGCAAATTTCTCTGATTGTGCCCTTTTGCTCTACACCTCCAATATAGCAACTAACTTTGCGTTCTGAAATCCTGGACATCGGCAAACACTTTTTCTAGCAACTAAATAATGCATGGTAATCCACTTCTTTTCTTATGAGCTGTGAAAATTATTACACTCGAAAGAAATGTTGACATATGTGCAATATCTCAAGCTTTTGAGTGTTAAATAGCTTATAGAGAGTTCTCAAATCTCAGGAGGTACACATGCTGCAGGTGGAATCATCTCCGCCAAACAATTATTTGCTCATTTCCTGCTGTCCCAGTTTTCACTTTAGGTGCTAGTAATTTTCAGGTAAATAAAAGCATATAATAATCTGCAACTGCTGAAAATCATAATTACAATTTCTTAACAGAGTCTTTAAATATTAATACAATACCTTCACAGCAAAACATATTACTGGCAGGGCCATCTCTCGGCACCAAGGCGCACTCCAAAAATGGATCGCTTCTTGGCTGTGAACCATTTCACCCCTGCTGGACAATCAGTGAAGTGTAACAGCTACTCTTATATAATATCTGTTTATAATAAAGTCAATGTACCCGTCCTATTTTCGCAACTTACTCCTAAACAACAACATATATTTCTATCTGCTCCAAGTTCCAATACCAGTTTAGAAGAAATTGTATCAGTATCTGTTTGGTTGCGTATACAAGATGTGTACAACAGAGAATGTGAAAAATAATGCTTGAATTGTGGGTAGCTGTATGCTGCCATTTAAATTATATGTTATTCAATTTAATAATATAAAAATAACACTATTTGTGGGCATTAGGTTAGAGTGAGTGAGAATTAAAATTCAAACACAACAGTACATAAATTAGCTTTCAGAAGGGTCGCCTCCTCAAATATTAAATATTAAGAACTACCCAAAATCACCCCACGCAAATTCAAGGCCGATTTTTAAAATCAAGTGCCATTTATGGCATTTCAGATAAAGGAAAAGGAGTCTCTAGACAAGTTGAAAATTATAATGGGACACAACTGCCAATAAAATTGTTATCCAGGTGAGAGGTGTTGTTACAAACCTTACCGACACCGTCTTGGTATTGAGAGATGGCTCTGTCTGTGGCATTTTATTACGTTGAATTGGTTAAGATGTTTTATTATTATTCTCAGACTTTTATGACCAACTACACTTATGATGTACAGATATGTTTACATTTAAATAATTATTTTCAGCTAAAAGTAAACAGTGGCTGCCGTGTGTCTTGACACAGTATCAAACCAACAAACTACAGTGTTTTTACATTTTTATTCACACTTTATCGCAGTTAAACGCGTTTGAAAAGTTGGATTACAGACCTTGAAAAATGAAATACCAGAGTGTATATATTATTTATAGAAGAATAAATCGTTCATACATTTTTTTATGAAAGTAGATGTTCATATCTTTTTAATGTGTAAACTAGGCTCCCATTCAGCATGGATGTCGAGTATTACCTTTTTTTCTCTGCTTCTCTTTTTTTTCTTTTACTTACTTTTATTTTTTATTGTTTTTTATTTTTTATATTATCTTATTTTTTATTCTTTCTGTTATTATTTTTTCATTTTTTCATTTTTTCATTTTTTATTTTTTATTTTATTTTCTTGATTATTTAAGACGGGAATGGGTACCGGGTAAGAAAATTTCTTGTTTTATTGGCTTGTACTGTGAGGCAAATGAAGGGTTGTATTTGCTTAAATGGTTATTAGATCTGCATTTGTTCCAAGTGATAAATGTATGGCTCCAGAGAACGTAAGGTTTTCTTCCGTATTGTGACTTTGTGGGTTCGTGAAATGAAAAGTCCAATTACACAAACTCAACTATGTTCTTTATTTCCACCGACTTACAGTTGGACACTTGCCAATTACACAAAATTACGTAATGCACACAATTACGATTCACCAGTTCGTCCATTACCGTTCCGATGCACGTACACAATTACGTAAATTCTTCCGTTGCACAGTCTTCTCGTTCACTAACACGGCGCTACTTCGCTAGCACGTCAAGCACTGACTGACTTACTGCCCGGCGTGTTGCTTATATAGGGTCAGCTGGGGGATCGAGAATGTTCTAGATTAGATGAAATATCCCGTAAGTTCGAGAACACAGGTGGAACAGAAAGAGACGGCGCAGTGATGTTTTTTTCTCCCAGCTACCCCTTGTCACCTCTATAAGACAAACGAGGGGGGCGTGGCTAACGCCAACCTCCCCTGCTTTCCCGCTCTCAGCTGGTTCTATAGGGTGTTCCAACGATCGGGTGACAGTATATAGGTCCATCTCTGCTCCTTTAAAAATATACGTAGGTGCTTTCCTAACACAGTGTCTCCTCGCCGTACTTTCAGCAGCCAATGTAGAGTACCAGCAACCAACCACACTGCAAAATTATGAAATTTCGTGTCTTTGAAACGAAACTCCAGTTGTACCAGCTGTGGTACCGAACGTAAGTATTCTTCTGGACGAAGTTTATGTAATGTGTGTCGGATGGAGGTCCGAATCAAGTCAGCCTGCTGACAGTTGTACAAGCGATGTTCAAGTGTATCATCTTCCACATACGCCACAGATCTTCGAATTCACTCTGCCGTGACGCCAAGTCTTTTCTGCAGTTGGAACCGTTTCATTAAAAACTTCATAAACAGTTTCTCTCCATATCCACGGAAGGTTACAGTTGGTTGCATTGGCCCAAACGCATTTCCAGTCACGACTGTATTTTGTTTCCACATTAGGTCGTTGAATATCTGGCTTCATCAAGTGACGATAGAGGTTCTTGTTAGTCACCATTCGTATGGAACTCAATGGGATAAATGTTTTAGCAAACACATTTTATACTTATGCCAAGTGAGGCGGGATAAAAAACTTTTTAAAAACTGGGACATGTTTAAACAGTAATAGTAGTTATACAGGATACAAACCAGAAAAGTAAAGCGTGTCGTTAAGAGTAATATAAATTTATTCGTAAATTAATTTAGCAGTTTAGAGTCTGAGAATTTCATAAATATACACAAACTTACAAATGAAAATAATTAGAATTATTCTGTAAGTTTCGTGTGCTGATTCAGGTTCACATGCGTTTCTCAGCAAACTTTTCTGAACTGCTTGTTATTAAGAATAAGTTACTTTTAGCAGTTGTGGATGTGCATTTTGCTAATATAATTTCTGAATAGAAAATTAAACCTAATATTAAGAAATTGATAAATAAAAGCAACTTCAAGATACACGTTAACATAACAGTTCTCCCATTAAATAGTCCAATACGTAATATGTCTGTTATAATTCATTGTATTTCCCTTTACAGTACTTTTAAATAATATGTGAGGTTGAACGAAATATGAAAATAAAGACATGAATTTTAAAAATGGCTAATAACTTTTAAAACATGCTTTTTATATTGACCTACAGCAATCTGCATTGTTTGCTAATATTAATATCACAGTTCACTTCGGGGCCGAGTCATGGCTGAGTGGTTAGACCGCTTGGCTCTCCCCTAGGCGACCCGATTTCGATCCCAGGCGACCGCAAAGTGGGATTTGTGGTGGACAACATGCGCTCTGGGTGGGTTTTCTCCGGGACCTCCAGTTTCCCCCACAATCATTCCACTAAATGCTCCATCCTTCATTCATCTCAGGCGTTGGGCCGACGCCTCAACCCTGATTTTATCTGTCAGGTCAGATGCTTCGGCTCCCTCGCGCCTCCAAACGTCAGCATTGACGAGAAAGGGAGGGGGGAAGTTTACTTCGGATTCAATATAGTTTTAAAATAAATTTAGTTAGATAAAGCTCCAAAAACTCTAACAATTTACTGACCCAAGCTAAAAATTGGCCCCATACGTACTGTTTTATACTTAACTGAAAGGTTTGAGCACAAAGTAAGAAGCTCTGCTAATGGGTTTCATGTTATTTGGTAGAGAATTATGTGCAAAATACTGTGTTTAGTTTTTATATGCTTATAAACTGTTTGTCCA